>VXBU01032194.1:657848-715153 GCA_013400315.1 Bombycilla garrulus | reverse complement strand
GTTTTCCATAATTTACAGAATCATATTTTATGGCATTGAATTAGATACTAATGGTATTTCTTGTCATTAAAACTGTCACTTCAGAAACCAGGTTAATAATGGCTTTTGTATTTGGCCCTCGGAAATTATTAAGGGAATGAGTTTGCCTGCAAGATTTCCCACTCTGCAGAAACAAAACAATTTCCAGTAAGAAAAAGTTATATCTTTAAAATTAAGGGGAAATACAGTTAATATCAGACATGCTTGATATTCTAGAAATTATATAAGAGGTCCATCTCAGCAAGAGATATCTGCAGGGTTTGGGGTTTTTTTTTTTGGTTTTTTTTTTTTTGTTGGTTTTTTTTTGCATGTTTTGTTTTTGTTTTTGTTTGGTTTTTAATTAGAGATGTTTCATCGAATTAAGAAAACTCTGCTCGATCTTACTTCTGATATCAGAAGTGAACTTGTGAAGGACTTGTTCTGCTAGGAGACTGAAAATTCATAACTCACTGTCTAAGCATTGATGCAGGGTTGAGACTGAAATTACAACTGTTCCTGAAGACAGATTGACATTCAGGGCCAACTTTACACCATCTTTTACAATTGATGGAAAAATTTAACTGGATGGGCTCAGCTGGACAACTTGAAAAATTATTTCATATCCTGAGCTCAAATGATTAATAAATATTTGATCCTTGGCAATAAATCATAGCCTTATCAGGCAAAAAAAGAACAGCCATTTTTGTAATCTAACACTGCATCAATAAAGAATATCATATATATATGTGTGTGTGTGTGTATTTGTATGTGTGTGTGTATACAAAAGAGGGAAAATGAACACAAAAGGATCTAAATGTTGGCCATGTCAGTGAATCCTTGAAGTGATGGGATAGAGCCATCTTACTTGCCATACCCACAGGATATATTTTAAAAATACATATCCTACTTCATCATGGAACCTGCCTTGTCCTAATATCAGACAAAAAGATGGCAGAGGAAAATATCTTGATCATTTGGTACAAAACTCACGTTCTCATAATCATAAGTTATCAACTGCATGAAGTTCCATATTTACTTTCATAAGAAGAATTTTAATTTCATGAGATCACAGGAATTTTTAAGGTTATGGGTCACATGGAGGCATTAATTTCAATACTTGCAGTAGCTGCTTTTGATTACTGACTTGCTTGTTGTGACTGCTCTGTCTTGAACAAATTATAAAATGATAATTTTAACATGTGATGAATACAAGACTGAATTGAGAACTGTCCATTCCTGGTCTGGAAGGTTCTAGAAAGTTTTCATTTTTTTCATTACGCTGGATAAAACAAAATCTCCTTTACAAGAATAGGATATTTGTAGACCTGAAACCAAAATTACCATACAACTACTGCTCTCTCCTCTATGCAAGCCCTTCATATTTCTATCTTAATATCTACAAAAATAAAAATGCAGTCTTCTACAACAGAGAGCACCTTTTTCAAAGGGAGGAGAAGCATAGCTCTGCCATGGGGAAAGACAGCAACCTCTGTGCAGCATGCTGCAACCTTGAGTAAAACCTCCATCTGAGCAACATCACAAGCAGTGAGCAGAACTTTATTTTTGCACTTTTGTCCTTTTTGCAGCAGATAAACACTATTGAGCCACCCTGAGTTTCCTGTGGATGGTCAGTGATCCTTTTGTGTTTTGTCCTATTCTGCGCCACCCCTACGTTTTGTGTCACACAGGACACATTGTAGACAATTGCACATCTTTTGGGCACCCTGAACCAGCCCAGAGTTGAGTTGTGTAAAGTCAACCTGGAGATCCTCCCCACAGCAGGAAGAGTGAGCACAGCTCTGCCCTGCCACTGAGAGGAGATTTAGGGATGCGCTGTAACAGGAAGCAACTGCCACAGTCTTATGGTGATCTCTCCTTACGTTCTTTGGCAGTCCTATTAATCTTGTGCCAAATAGCTCTCTTCAATTACAAATACATATTTTTTTTCAGAGAACTAGTCATGGCAACTGCAAAACCCTATTCCAGGACAGTCAATGGAAACAGTTAAAGAAAGAAAACTTCAGTCAAAGCCATATGTTTGTGGTGTGTATACATGTGCACGTGTATGTGCTGCATGTTTCAAATAGCTTTGCTTTGCCTTCTATCATCCTGTGTGCTTTGCTGAGAGCTCAGGTTTTTTTGTTTGTTGATTTTTTTAGGGATTTTTATAATTTAAAATTTTTGCATCATCCATATGAATTTAAGAGCAGTGCTGACAGGCTGCAGAAGACAGCAAAACATCCTGATATGAGAGCCCTGTGTTTGGAATTTGAGTTTCTGTCACAGTGAACCCTTCCAGATTCCTAACCCCTTACATAACTTGGTAAACCCTGTCATCTGTTTCTGATAGCATCTACTTGTAAGGCTGGAATGAGCAGTGCAAACATTCCTGAAATCCCTCCTGTTTGTCATACCAATGGGTTCACAAGAATAACAACAGCATACATGAAAAATGATACAAACCTTTGAGTGCTTAAAACTTATCATTGTAGCAGCAAGAAATGGACCATATCAGCTGAGCTGGAGAGAAAATATTTTGAAGAAAATGTGTTTTTTTAATTATTATTTTTAATTAGTCTCTGATTTCTAGAAACTTCGTCCTCTTTTTCTTTAAGTAAACTTGCCCCAATATCCCTATCATACTGTGTTTAGAATTGTTTCTAAAGATATCCCTGCTATGGCCCTTAAGATAATCTAAAAATTATGACTTATGTATTTAAACTTTTTAGTACCTCTGGAAAATGTGGATTGCAACAGATGAGAATGAGAACTTATAACTACCCTGAAAGCACACAGATGTTAGTGCTGCATGTCTGAGAAAGGCAACTCTCGTTTTTGAAGGAAAAAAGGAGAGAAAATTAAAAATGGGGAGTCCAGGACTGTGTCTTTGCTGCATGAACACACTGTGTTAGTTTGTGTGCAGTACAGGTGTAGTAAGAAAATTCATAGGATCCCACTATTTAGTGTTTTCCCTCTTTATTGAATAGTTTGGTATTTTGCTCCTACTAAATTACAGAGAGCTTATAGGAATATCAATAATCTCTAGGATTTCTAAAGAGGGGCTTTTATTTCATTTTTATGGAGCATAGGGAAAATTATCTATCTGCTTTTCTGGCTGTGTGGTTTTTTTGAAGTTTGAGAGTGAGTGAAAGGCATCGTAATTTGTATTGGCACAAGCTAAGCACTGAATTTGTTCCTGAAGGGTTTATGAGGCTTGTTATGAAAACAGAAAATATCTGAAGTGTAAATCCTTACAGCAGAAGAAAACAATATAAGTGTGATATGTGACGACAGTTCTGTATCAATTATGAAACCATCCTAAGGTATACTTTAGCACGTGCTAGGTCATTTTTTTCACTACTGCACTAATTAGCAAGTATTTCCTAAGGGTAAATAGGCTAAAAAAGAACCAGATGAAGCAACAACACAAGCATATAGGAAAAGAGATTAAAACTGGTAAAGTGCTGAAAACAGGATCAGGTAAGAGATGAAAATTATTGTATCTTTATTGCTGCTGCTATTTTTAAGTTTATCACAAAACAGTTTCATACAAGTAACATTTCCTCCGCTCCCTTCAATTAAAGTGTTGGTCACTATGCAGCTGGAAATAAGGAAAGTATAGAAAAACACTGGAAATATAGAAGACTATGACAGAGTAAAATCTGACAATGCTGCCTTTCAGTATGTGTCTGGTAAAAAACAGCAGTGGGAAAAGTCACCCTCAGGTGACAGCTGAGCTAAGAGGCCCTGGAGCACAGATATCTCTCTCCCAAACTGACTTTACAGGCACTTGGGATTCTCTTCTGTATAACCCCTAAAGGAAAGGTTTGAAGGTTTGCTAGATTTGAATTATACACAACTGAAACAAATCAGAACACATTGGAGACGAAGAGACACACGTCTTCCCAAAGAAAGAAAGAGAGTGACTAAGGATATCTTCCAGTTAGGTGCTGGGGGCAGAACTGAGAGTCCAGCTACAGGCAGCCCAGAGTATCAGGAGCAATCCTGAAGCCCTTCCTCAGGAGCCACTGGCACCTTATCCAGGGTGAATTGGTGGCTCAGTGCAATTTCAGTCCTACTTTCAGCCACTTGCACCCCAACAACTTTTTTTCTTTCTCATCCTTTCTCTTATCTTTGCCCACTAAATAGAGGATGTAACAAGAGAGTTTTATCCCTTCTGATGTCAAAGCTTAAGCAGAGACCATTAGAGGGACATGTAATAGTTACATAGGAGATTGTGTAACTCACTGTCCAGCCCCGAGCAGCTTTGAGGAGTGATTCCAATCAACCACTCTCTGTGGCCCAGACCAGTTCTTTGCTAGAAGGCAGTGACTTTATGCCTCAAAATCCTGGACACGCAGAATTTCCACAGACCACTCCACTTCGATTCTCTCGGACATGTTTTTCCTGCTTTTTAGCTTGAACTCCATGTCAGGTGAAGGTATTGCAGTGGGATTTTCCTCCGAAAAAGCTGTTGATTACTTTCAGGATATGTCTTCCACTGTCCTGGAGCTGGCAACTCCTCTCTGTGACACAGTACTTTGCTCCTAATGGTGTTGCTGAGTGTACAGATAGCAGTTCTTGGCAGCAGGAAGGTCCAAAGGAAAGGAGTCAAATCACTAGAGGATTTAAAGACCCTGCAGTTTCTTAATTAATTTGACATCAGTAAGAATGACCATGATCCTGTCTTTTGTGACTATGGGACTGTTATAACTCTTTAAAGATTGACATGAAACAACAAGGTTCAGAGCAAATTATTTGGTGTTGATATAAGTTTGTGTTTTGAGATTCTGGGCCACAGCATCAGATTGACATTTCTTCAACATTCAGGTTACCTTAGTCTCTGTCATGCTCTGACGGACTCCATAAATAAAACTGAAATAGCTGGACTGAGTGCAGTCCAAGTAAATACAGTTTTCAGGTTATATCCATAAAAAGAACTCCTAAACAATTAATTTCTTTGTCTTGTAAATGACATTTTCTTCATTTTAACTAATTCCTGACTTGTTGTATTGGTCAAGATTTAGCTATTTCATTGGAAGTCCTCTTTTTAAACCTCCTTGTGCTCAAACCTTTCTTTTATTCTTGGATTACAGTATAATTCTGCTTTCCTGAGGTCTTACTTCACTAATGAAGCTTGAGTCTTTTTACGCTTTCATATAATCCGGCCTACTGGTTTTGATCTAATTTTTGCACAAATTTTTATGACTTCCTTTTCATTTTCTTTAACTAAGTGTGCAGAGGTAGATGCAGAAACACATAATATGTAATAGTCTTTGGTTTGATAAACAGTTATCTTAAACTTGCTTTTACAAGTTGCCCTTTTATAAAATGCAGGCAAAGGAAAATGAGTGACTACATTGCACTGCTCAGAAAGCTCATTATCAGAAAACTAAATATCAGATATAGCTGTTATTGCAGCACTCTGATATATAGAGAGAGATACATCACTCATTTCAGTTGAAATTAAAAATATAGCAAAGACCTTCTGTCCACATAAATTATCATAAATAAATATTTTTACGAGATCAAGAGCAAGATCATATTTTTCCTATCTGTAGGTCACTCTTCACCTTCCACTCATTAATTTGATGTATTTGGTGACCTTTTCTATAGAACATCCTCAGTTATCAGGTTGGAATAGTAAAATTCTTGGCTTAGATTTATATTTAAGCAATCTGAACTGAAGGAGATTGTTCTAACAAGGTTCATACACTTAATAACGTTGATAAAAATCTAGTATAAACGCATTCATTTAGTATCGGTTCATCTTTTTCCTTCTCTTTTTAATAAAAGAAATGACTTCAAAAGAAATAATGTAAGACGCCCTCCCCTTACAAGAGGTCTTAGAAAACAAAACAAACAAAGAAACAAAAAACCAGCCAACCAAACAAAAAAAAATACACAACAAAAAACTGTAACCCGTTGTCTGAACACAACATATGCTTTTCTGGAACTACAAGGCAAATGAAATGCTTGTAATAAAATTTTTGACACTCCTGCCAGGAGTCGTGCTTTGTACTGATTACTGAAGTGCATGGCACTCTTTGTCAAATGCAGCTATTATTTCTTAGAAATCCTGTGTTGCAGAGGCACAAAAAGCCATGGTTCCTGAAAGATGTACACCAACAAATGTTTATATCTGTTCATATCTACAGTCATTTTTCATGTTTTCTTAACAAAAAAGACAAGGTCCTGAAGACTTCATGATGATGTTGACTTATTTTTTCTCTAACTGTCCAATTAGTCATGATGCTACAAAGGGAGATATTAGTGCCATATGGAATGCAAGATGCTGAAGACACTAAGCTTTTTCTCCCTTTCATGAAGAACAGGTAAAACAGTCAGTGATTCTAAATCCTGATGGATGTGGGAATTTAGCTTCCAAGTAGCTGTTTCACATAAAAACTCATGAAGTGAGAGATGACAGAAACATGGCCCTTCTGTGCTATCAAGGATAGCAACAGTGTGTGCACTGCATCTTCTCTTCCCTCTCAAAAGGGTTGTGATAAATTAATAGGATTTACTCACCTTGAAGTGAAAGATTTTGTTTGGATTTAGTTGCAGTAAGAGTAAGAAGCTCCTAATTTGAATTTTAAAATGTATTTGTGGATATTTTTGGATCAGTTTGCTCAAAAAGTGGGGTTTTTCTCTTATATATTTCTTAGGCATGTATGTATTATTTTATAGTTTATAATAGCACTTATATTTTATTAGGTTTAAAGTATTTTAATTTTTTCTCCTTATGTTTTATACATTTGAACATTAAACTCTTGATATTATTGCAATTGCCCGCTCAAGTTCATCCATTTTGTTCCGAATGCTATTTTTTTGTTATTCTTTTGCTATTTCTGCAACAATGTCTCAGTTTTGTGTTATTTTAAACTTAGCCAGGTACAGCTTCCCCTTTTTTTTTTTTCTTTTTTTTTTAATTTTTTTTTTTCCCAGTTGGGTATTAAATGAGGTGACTTTTGAGTGATATTCTGGAATTTCACAAGTGATCTCCTTTGGATGTTTTGAGTACCTTTCCCATCAGTCTTGCCTGTTACCTTTCCTAAGTTACAGTCACTCCACAATATTCATGCACATCAACTATTTTCTTTTTTTTCCTCTATTTTATTTTCCATATGCCATCACACAAAATGTTATATTACAGTCCAGGTGGATGAAATGTCACTGTTTACAGATATTATTTTTTTTATAAACTCAGTTATCTTAATGATGAGAGTTAAAACATTAGTCTTTGAAGGTCATTCTTGGATAAACAGGTTTGGTTTTATTCATATTCTCTTGCATAATGTTGAAGTTTATATTCTGTTCCCATAGTGGCATTGAGTGGACTATGTCTGTTAAAGAAACAAACAAAAAAAAAGAAAAACTTCCTTAGTCTCCTAAAGATTTGAGGAAGAGAGATTTCAGTAATAAGACTTAAACTTTCAAGACTAAAATCAATACTAAAATATATTGAAAAAAATCCAATCTCCATTTTTCTTTACTGGTCAAATACCTTTATTTTATTTATTGATTTATATGAGAATTGGATAGAGATGAAGGAAAAAGACAAGCAATTTTACCAATGATAAAAAATTCAACACGAATCACGGGAAGTGAAATTTGCAAAAAGCAAAATGGAAGAACTTAGATCTAAACTTGAGGGAATAAATTTTGAATCTTTGTGGAATTTTGCAAGAACAAATGTATGCAACTGAAATGATGATAATAAATATGATAAATAGATTTATGTAATGGTCAATAACGTTTTAATCTTTCAAATAAGGTGCTTCAGAATGCTTGTCGTTCTTTGAATTTCCTTCTGTTAAAGAGAGAGCACGAAGAGGGACAAACCAACTGAGACAGTGTCCTCTGAGAGTCCTTTTAGAAGCAATTACTGATAAGGCTTTTTCACACTGTATAGGAGCTCTGTGCACAGTGCCTGTATCTACCAACTATGACCTCAGCCTTCTCCATTGAGGAACTGGGCGGCACAGTGTTTCTGGAAGGCTGTCAGAGTTAGCAGAGCCCTCAGTGCTCAGGAGGACACAGGGAGGATGCTTCCCTTTGACCAGCTAAAGGCCTCTCATGGCGCTTCACGTGGGCCATCTGTGTACCAAGGAGGCAGCTTGCTTTGCACAAACAAATGGGACTTCCAGGAGCTGAAGCTACGAATAACACAGGTATTTTAGCCTCTGTTCTTGCTTGCCTGTCCATATGGATTTGATCTATACTAATGAAATAAGCTTTAAAAATATCACAGTATGTCTGTCTTCAAATTAGCCAAACTTTTGTCAAATAGCCTTTGGAATAATAGTTTGGAAATAGGAATACCTTCAATGCACTATTTATAGTCTCCCTTGGAGCCACTATTGTGTAAAACATAATTAAAGAGTTTCTAAAATGCACACTACAGTCTAGGTCAGGTAAATACATAATCAGGGAGTTATTAATGGAGCTGCAATTAATTAATATGCCTCCATCGGAGCCATTAAAGCTGATTAATGTTATGGCACACAAAGAGAATTTGTAGCTAACAAATCAATGACCCAGTAGACCGTATTGTCTCCTTTGGAGCCATTACACTGCACCGTATCAAAGCCTCATTAGAGAATTTTTAATTTACTGATCATCATCCCCAGTAGTCATTAGCTGTCCCAGGCTGATGATGCATGTGTATAGAAGAAATGTGAGATAGTGCTCCATCAGGAGATAGATCTCCTCCCAGTTACACCGCTGTAAATCAAGGCCAACACCACTGGAACCAATGAATATACATGTTATGGAAGGAGGGGAAACCAAACCCCAAAATTACCCTCCAAGAGTCGAATCAGTTGAGAGTTTTCAAACTCCATTTATTTTGCTTATTCAATAACTCACTTCTAACCTACCAACTAAAATGTTTGATTTTCTTTTTTACTCTAGAAAGGGAACCCACTCTGAACTTATAAATATATGATATGTAGGCAGGGAAAAGCAACAAATTACATATTTTCATGCCAGATACATTTGAATTTCATCTGAGGTTTATCTTGGGATCTGACTTTTCAGTATGCATTTTACTGGAGACTGTTGATAAATACTCCCAGCCCTTGCTCTTTCTAGGCATAGATTTTTTCCAAAAATTCACTCACTATTCCTCACTAAGGACAGCTCCTTCCCTGGCTTTCATTAACTACAGTGGAGCTGTATCTGAGATAATTTTGTACTAAATGGTGTAATATAGAATAAGTATTCACAACTGCAGTAACCAAGAGTCCTTTGAGGATGAGACAGAACAGATATTGCAATATTTTAAAAAGATTGGGCCCAGGCCTTTGTCTGTCTAAATTCAGAAGCAGACTTGCTGTGGGAGGTCACTGTGCCACCCTGAGGGCGCAGGAGGGGAATGTCTCTGGGTACAGGATTTGCTGGTAGACACTCTCTTTGTAGGTTTTGTGACACTGCAATCCCCTTCAGTTTGCCCAAGATTTAAGGACCAGATTCTTGTTTTCTTTTCCTTTTGGAAGCAAGGATTATTATCTGATAGTCCTGCTCAGAAATGTAGATAAGGGTTCATCTCTTTACTTTTGATGTATTGTAGATGGTGTGTGTATTCTGTTTCGTACTTTTATTTTTACAATAGACAGAGCTTAAAGTATTGCTAAGAAGGAATAGGATTTACTACATATTGTACTGCTTTTGTTACCTACCTCGGACTTTCTGTAGCCATGGGTTTTTCAAGGAGTTGGATTGAAGTAGAATAAAGGCATCGCAATATTAGTTTAGATTAGGAAAACTAAATCCACCTTTTGCAATAACTCAGAGTTGAAAGGGAACAGCACTTCCACTGCTTCCTTTATTTTTTTTTTTTAATATATTTTTTTTTAACAGAGTGACAGTATTATTGGGCCAGTTATTTTAGAGAACATTCCAATGCCTATGTTGACATGTATTTCAGAACCATAGAACTCAAATTATTTGAGAAATAGGATTTCTAACAGGCCCCATCAGTTAAACTGTGCTCCTGCTCCTGATTTTAATTCCTTGCTTCTTTTAAATCTTTTTACTCCTACTATCCTCAGCCAAGCAGTGGATTCTGCCTGATGACAAAAATTCACAGTACTATATTTTTTCACTAGAAGTTTACCTAAATCTTGTGGTACAGCCATAATATACCCAGAGATTTTTATGCTGGTGAAATAAATCTATGTGCCTGGCAATGGTATTCTTTTGGTACCTCACATTTTAAAAAACTTAACAATTCAAGATCACTGGAATTAGGAGGGATTTTTTCTCTGCTTTGGAAAAGTTTCATAAAATATTTTAGGTGTGTTATTGCTAGATTAGGCAGAATAAGGCGACACTCCCTAGTGTCAAGGAAATCTTTTATTTTTGTCAATTCTTATTCTTCTCTTTCACGAGACTCCAAAATTTACTTAGTTTACTAAGATTCACCAGTTTACTTAATCTTAGTTGCTTGAAATTTTGAGTGTATTCATACAGAAGAAAGCTTTATAAGCCATTTTGGGGAGAAAATTTTAGCTAAAATTAAAGACTTGTACACTGAGGCAAAACTCTTAACAGGTTCAGTGTGATTGAATTTTGTGGGGCAGTTTTGGTCCACAGCAAAATACTTGAATTTCAGATATCAAAAAAAAAAAATACAGAAAACAGTTGTCCAGCTTTTCAGAACATAGCAGTGAAACAGAAATACTGTATATATTTATATATGTATGAACACTAGCAAAGAAGAAAATTGTATAAAAAATAATATTTTTTCATAAGAATTCAAGTTCTTTAACAAATCACAAAGCATGCAAGCAGGAATCATCATCTTCAGAGATGTTTCTTTCACTTTTTTAACTGTTGACAGTTCTGTTTAGCAGCAGGATTGATTGTACATATATTCTTCCCTGGAAATTATGTAAAACACTTTTTCTCTGCCTTAAATTGATATTCTAGGGTATCTTTCAGCATATTTGCTGCACTGCTAAATAAATATGCTTCTTTGAATGTTTTTACTAGTATTAAATAATTTTAGACTCAAAATTAATCCTGGCCAAAGAGATCTAGAGGAACTGAGACAAAGAATTTATTTTTTTGTCCTATTTTCTAGATGTACAGATCATTATAATTTTGATTTTAACCTCCCTGCTATGCTCTCCCCCATTTTTTTCTCTCTTGCTTTGACTCACATTGTGAAACGGTTTTAGAGTGCATGAACAGGAAGTTGAAAGGAACTGGAAATTGTGCTCCAGGAGTGCACCTAATGGGCTCTAGAGACAAAAAGATTATTCAGTCCAGAAGACCAGATGAGAATTAATCCAAACTTAACAAGCCTGAAATGTCAACTGTCTTTTTAATGCTCCTCAGTACAAACTGACTCTCTCTGCATATCTATTCTGTTCTGGTCCCTGCTACATACTCACATAAAAGAAAAAAACAATCAAACCAACAACTGTAATTTTTTCTTTCTCTGTCTCTAGACCATAAGCAGTTTTGGACATCTATTTTTCTATGCTATGGGAAAAGTGAACCTGAAATTAACTGCTGAAAATTAAAATATTTGTAGAGAGGGAATGATGGCAATAAAAATGATGAGAGCAGAAAATAGTAGATAATTAAATAATAGTAATAAAAATGCTATCAAACATGCAGGTTTGATTAGCACAGTGGCAGGATTAGAATGAAGAGCACAAAATGAATGTTTGTTGCTTCATCCACAGATCTATAAAGGTTTTACAAGAGAGGAGGAGGATGGGGAGCACCATGTGGAAGAACTGGGAGTCCCTGTCAGTTTTAGCACAGAAGCCTTCCCATTTAGCGGTGCAGCACAGCAGGATGCCCTGGCTGTCTGAATCAGCTGCAAGAAAACCAAACTGCACTTCCTCACACAGCACAGCTCTGCCACAGGCAGGCAGGTTTGCCCAGGCTGGAAGTGCCCCCAGCCCTGTTAGACACAACTAACACAATTCCCATAGCCCTCGGGTGTACACTGCATTCAGGGAATCAATCAACAAATCAGCCAAATAAAAATAGGTAAACAAACCATTATGGTTGGTATTTAAGCTCTCTCCCCTGCTGATGAACAGCAGCTGTATCATCTCCATGTCTCCCAGATCTTTCCTCCTGAAAAGTCTATAATATCAGCTATATTTATTCCTTTTTATCATACTTCATATAACACCCCTAATAAATTTACTTCCTACTAAATGTCTCATATTTTGAAAGTGTCAAAATAATTTCACAGTCATAATTATGGTACTTTGGCAATGTCAGAAAAGCACAACACATGTTTTACCCTAAATAGGAGTTGAAAGACACTTAATTGTTGTTTTTACTAAGCCAAATTGGCCACTAGAAATTCAGGTAAACTGGATTTTGACTTTTAAAAGGACAGCTGAACTGCAGAAGCGCATCAAATTCACATTTTTTTTTTTAAATTTTGGCAGACAATCTTATCATCTGAGATTCTCCCTCTTTGTGTAAAAGCAGTGCAGCTGGAATGAAATTTCCCAAAAGTTTGCTTAATTATTTTTGCTTTTTATTAAAGATTTTTCAAAAAGAGGTTTGAATTTTCAGTGAGATTCTGAGCTGCATGAAAGGATGATGAAAGAGGCAGCAGGTGATGACCCCAGTCATGCAGAGCAGAGGCTTTACTGGCCTCCAGCTCTTTGCTGTTTCCATTAACAAGATGATCCTGGCCCCCCACCCCCACTGCACCTTTGCAATCCTCTCTGTGATTTAGCACCAAGGACAAATAAAAATGAAGTCATTTACTGTGTGCTCACAAAGACTGAATGTACCATAGAGGACTGAGAAGCTAAAGTATGTTGGTTATTTACTAGAAACTGAAGTAGAAATGCTGGAAACTCTTTGTCTTTCACCCAAAAATCTGATTAACCTTATGTGAGGAATATGTGTTTATTTTCTTACCCCTGCTTCGTGGTTCAAAGCAGCATAGAATTGCTGGCAACGACAAGTAAAATTCCGGTATTTTAACTTTGGACAAGCCATGTTTACTTTACTGTCATTGATATGTTTAGCCTAAACCTTCCTCTGGTACAGATAACTAGATTTACATAAGATGAGAACTCGCAGATTGATAAGTTATTTTTTGGTAATAAACTTATACACCATCTCTTGCAAACGAATTTTTTCCATTTTATTTTAATAAGCTTTTTTTCTCCCCTCCAAATGTACTTTCAGCAAGGTCCACGAAAGAAATATGGAGCATAAATGGAAAGAATAATACATTATTAATAAAACTTGAAAGCAACATCTTAAATGGTAATCTTTAAGTAAACTGTAAATCCCTCCAATATGTCCTGTGAGTTATGTAAGCACCCTGAGACAGACAGAGGATACAAATTAAGGAAAAGTAAGGAGAGAAAAATCAGCAAAACACATTATGAATTGAAAATCTATTCCATTGTTTCTTCTGGTTTTTTTTTGGCAAAGAAGAAATTATGTTCTCAGCAAATACAGCAAAGAGAACTCAGTGCACTTGAAATTCTCATTTATGTTATAGTAATGCAAATCAGAACAATTTTGTGAAGCTCCATGAACATTGTTGGGAGAGTAATGAAAAGCAAGCTCGAAAACTCAGCTTTTGAACTCATTTGCAAGAACACAGATCAGCTACTTGCAAATAACCTGAGGGGAACATGCATCTGAAACCTTTAGTCCACTTACTAAAATACTGATAGGAAATTAGTTCTATAAATAGAAAAAATGAGTGGGATGCTACATGGCAGTATCTAATGTACAATTGTGTCCCCTTCTTCCTTCAACAGTATTGCAGAACCTCCCAATATTCATCATATTTATCTATGACACAAAAGCATTGGACTTTCTCAGGTAGAGACACTATATCATCATGGGATTTGTCACAGGAGAAGTTTTTGAGCTCCAAATAAGCTTCTTGCAAGGAGGGGCAGATTGTTTTAGTGGCTCTAGGGATTAAACTTTCTTAAATATTCAGATATTTTAAATAAAGGAGTAAAGCACTTCAATGTGTAACACACACACAATCTTAGCAAATTGTTGAAGACTGTGCCTAACTTCCAGGAAGAAATTCTCCCATCTCTCAGACTGATACTACAAGACCAATGCATTCAGCTTTGATACTGTGAATTCCCATTTAGTTCTGACAAGATTAATTCACTTCACATATTGTGCTGCAGCACAAGTTTACATTTCTAATTTTATAAGTAAGATAAGAAAGTGGAGGAATTTTCCATTCTGCCACTGAAATTCAGTTTCACCATTAAAAAGTCAACCAGCAATATAGTACTATAGCCACATTTGGTAGATAATATTTTCTATTAATTGGCTATTTCATTAATGCCTAAAATTTCAATTTACCCATGAAGCAATAAAGAATACACAAGAGTAAAGTTAGAAAGGCGGTCCCTAATTGGTTTTAATGACTATTCTGAATAACAGTATGTAAGTGTACATAGGCATCCAGTCAACAACATCCAAATTTCACTCTCCCCCACAAACAAAGAAGCAAAAATTAAAAATACTGAACACAATAGTTGGAACCAAGAATACAATTTTTATACAACAACTTATGTTTCTCTTTGAATCTTTTATTTCTGTAACACACAATGCTAGAACCCTGATTCAAACACCTGGGCAAACACTAGATAACCTCTTTGCTGCAGGCCAGTGCTTCCCAATTAAATTCAGTGTTTGCTAATACTGTTCCAATTAAGCAGTGGTGGTGCTTTGTGCTGTCTTAAGGCTAACACTCCGCTGGGAACGTCGGTACAGCTATCCATTAGATACGCTCTAAAGATTTTATCTATCTTTATAAAAAGGAGGAAAAAAACTCTAGTAAAATGGTTAACAGGTAATAGATTAATCATAAAATTTATTTGCCATTTTCTATCCACCTCACTGAAATTCTTTCTGTAAATAAAGGATGCCCCATACTGCAGTGGTGATGTATTGCAACCATATCTTTATCCACACTTTTACCAAAACGCATTGCCTGGGTGCAGGTCTACCTTGCAATAGCAAGGTGGCCAATAAACATTTTCTAGGGGGGAGGGATATGGAGGGATAAGGGAGAGGATGAGCAGCAGAATTCCTGTGTTCCCATCCTGGAGTCCTTGGATGCCAGCTGCACTGCTCCTGCAGGCAGGAAGAGAGAATTCTGCTGGCTGCAGTCTGAGTGGGAGCCAGGGCACCCTCCATGGGGAGCCACTTGTGGGGAGGTCAACACACAAATCAGACCTGCTGGAAAACCAGCTGATCCTCCTTCCCTTGCAGGATCTGCCTAACACCTGTCAAAGGCTTCTTAATGCAGACAGCATTCCACCCCTCATTCCCCAACTATCCATACCCTGACTGGCAATTCTGGCAAGAGATTCTTTCTCCTTCCTTTGATGATTTCTGAGATTTTGAGAAAATGTTTCCTTATTGTAATAGAAATAATACCTTTTATGAATCTAGGGGTGGCTTTTTTGTTTGTTTGGGTTTTTGTGTGTGTGTGGTTTTTATGTTGTTTTGTTTTGTTTTTTATTTTTTTCCTTGAGAACAAAATCAGAAAAGCATAGAATTTTTGCTTGAAAAAATTACAAAATGTAACATTAGAAAGTCAAGCAATTGTTCTTGTTGCTGTTTTTCTCCAAATAAGATATAAATTGAAATAGAAAATTTCACACATGGGGATTAGATTTTAACACACAGTTTCTTTGTTTGCAGTAAGTAGAGAACAGCACCTTGAGTAAAGCATTCACCCCCTTTTTATACACTTGTGGCAATCTGCTCTTTGAAAAACTTCTATTTATGCTTCCATTTTCTGTAATCGCAACTTTGGTGACTAGCTTGGATTTTAAAAAATAATCTTCTTCTTCACCTTCTGAGAAAATTAATTAAACTAAGGAAATTAATTCTGCATTTGTCTTTCTTTAATTGCAAACCTTTCCTAAAGAGTGGGGGTTTTAATCTCTAATTTGGACTAGAAGTCCCAAGGGATAATCTAAAGAGCAAGAAAAAGAGGTGCACTTGGTCTAAAATTAGATGTCTAAGAATAAAGAATTGTTCTATCAGAAAACATTGAATCACAAATTTGTCAGTTAACATTTTGGAGGTTCCCTATTGAGATCTAGAAAATCACCTGGAAAAGAAGGTTGAAAACTTAAAAACAAGCCAGGAGAGAGATCAAGGTTTTCTTAATCTATTTTTATCAAGTGAAGGAGAATATTTGCAGAAGCTTCATAAAATAGGGGGAATCTTACTCCCTGAGCTGTGAAGCAATAAAAGTAAATTGCAAGTATTAATATGATTCTGTCCTCTACTATAATTCTTGTCCTTTGGGTATAAGTGAAATGGTAATGGCTTGAAATTATGTTCACAGGCTACATATATGCACATATCACCCATTTTCTTATCTGCTTCACTGTTTCGTGTGGTTAATGGACTTTTTGGGGGAATATTTAAGGTAAAACTGAAAAAAGCACCAGGATGCAAACTGAGGTGGTAGATTGAACTAAAGTGCCTGAAATCTCTGAAAGTCCAAGCAGTCCTCATCAACCTGAACAGTGAGGTCTTTTGAAAGCCCAGTCGCAACATGGGCTATACAAAAGAATTTGACTAATTAATTATATCTTAACATCTCTCTCCCTCTCCCTGCCCTTATTATTGCTATCAAATATGTCGCAAAATTATAGTGAAAACAAAGCAAGAAGGAAAAGGTAATGTTCGCAAGGATATGATAATAATATATACAATAGCATTAATCCCATCAACACTAGCATAGTTCCTAAATAATAGCTCCTTTGTTATCTTCCAGTAACACTGGAATTCACACTCCAAATACACCATGCAGAGAGACGATAATCCAGTCTGACTGTGACAGGGCAGAACCACTTTACAAAATCTAAGGACTAATATCTTTGTCATAAACCAGCACAGCCGTGATTTTTTGGTTTGATTTTTTTTTTTTTTGGGGGGGGGGAGGCCCTAATGAATCAAATTCATGCCAAAATATCATTGAAATACAAATCTCCACTGTTATATAATACAGGTGAAATGTCTTTATATCAATTCTTTTGGAAAGAAAGAAAGCCATCAAAAGCTTTGGGAATCTTTGCTGATACATCTGGGATCAAACTTGTGACAAATCTGGGTAGAATTTAGGGCAAGAGCCTTCTTTCATCACTCATACATTTCATGCCCTGCTCCTTAATCTAGTGAAATTGCCTTTTTCTATATGGTTTGCACTGTCTGCTTCTCCCTCCAAAACCAGCTGATCATTGACTACAAATAACATACTATAAACAACAGTTTACAGCACAACTGTGTGCTGCTTAAAAAGCATTGACTATGGACTTTCTGGCAACATTGCATTTCCTGGCTCCTTTTGTTTCCTTAATTATTAGAAGCCTCACCACCTTCTCATTAGCTTCTCACGTAACAATTCATTATCTTGTTTCTGAACTGCCTAACAATGGCGGCTTCTCACAAAAAATGCCTAAGGTAAAAGGAAAAAAATAGAAATTTGAAGGGCTTCAGATATGTCTCTGGAGTTCTTAATTTACAGTAGCTATTTGTAGCTAATTTTTATAACTAATTTATTTCACCGGATATATTAAAGAGACTGTATTATTTTTTTAATCTTCTGACTTTAATTTTCTCCAGTAATAAGAATATATTCAGAACTGATGACTTTCTGTAAAGACTTGTCCAGTACATTTTGGTACTTCTTTCTCACTGTTTGTGACCCAAAACTAGGATTTCAGCACTGTAGAGTAATGAAATATAGTATAAAATATAGTATAAAACTTTTGCAGACTCTAAGTTAAATACACACTATTTTGCATAAGACACTAATATGTTTGGTTCAAGCTGTCACATTCTGTTCTGAATATGTTATGGTATGCTCTTTAAATTTGATTTAAGAAGTTGGTTTAGTTCTCCCCCTGAAAGTGCAAAGGTAGACTCTTCAGGAATGGGGAAGGGTGCTACTGTACTTCTATAANTTGTTTTTTTTTTTTTTTTAAAATCAAATTAATAGAAAGTCAGGATAAGATTAGAAAAAGAGAGCTTCTCTTAACTAGTAGAGAACATTTCATTCTGTTTTGTTGAGGTTTTTTTTGCGAATGATCATCTGTTACATTTCTTTTGCCAGAATATACCAATTATATTTCTAAAAAAATATTCCTTTCCTGAGATATTTTACTATTTAGCTTGAGAACTGGGATATTAAATGATCTAATCAGTGGTAAAATGCATGATAAATACCGTCTAAATAGAGATATAATCACCATATACTCTAAAAGATCTCTGCCTTCCACTTCTTTCTCTCAAATAATCTAAACAGTGTCTTCCAAGGCAGGCTAGAATCTCCCCAGCTGATTGCCATGAGTTATGGTCAAGTTTTTAAGTGAACCTACATGACTAGAGTTAGATGAGAATAAAACCAGAGAAAAACTGTTCAAAGGAGGTCTGCAAAATAAAATAGATATGGCAAGAGTTTTTATCGTCTTTTAATGTGAAAATAAAAGTAAACTAATGGCTGTAGTTTCTCACTGAGGAAGTTTTTATTGCATAGTTAAAGGAAAATTATAATTTATGTGCATGGAACCATGCTGAAGAAAGCAAACTTTCCTGGATATTGCTATTCTATAAAAACATGATGTCCGATATTGTTTCATCTTTTGAATTATGACTCATCTGTGATTTACATGATGTATGAAATTCACCTAGAATAAATCAACTATCTTACTTTTCTCCTTTCAAAAGTGCTTTTCAAAATATTTTAGATTTTCCCCAAATTTATTAACGAATAATCTCTTATCAAACTGCAAAACTTTTGTCAGTTCTGATATTTCTCAGTGATCATAAGTTCAGAGGAAAGCACTGCACAAATCAAAAGGTTCAGAGCACTCCATGACTTTTCACTTACTGTTTTAACTGTGTTAAATCAGCTTTACAATGTATTTGAATAATTATCTGTTACTTCTACAGAGAAGCTTTAATAGTTCTTTGAATATACAAATGTTTCTGCAAATCCTAACTTCTTCCTGAATTAGGTTCTCACTTCATAAGTCTCTCTTTGATCCTTAGACCTCAGAATAAGATATATTTTCTTGCATAGTGCAATGGGCCACTGTTTCCTAACATATTTTTACTAATATATGTACTTTTCTTTTTTTGAATGAAAAATGAAATGAAACAAAAGCCATTTTATTTGTATTGTTGCTTTTTAAAGCTTAACTATTTTTGTTTGAGCTCCCAGATAATATGCTAAGGTTTTAAAAAATGTTTATAATATATGTGTGTAATTTAATAATGTATAATGTTATAACACATTGTAACTGCTGAATACTAGTAGTTGTAAATTAAGGCTTGTAACAGCTTTGCACTTCTCAGATTCACATCTAACATGTTTTAGAGCATTAATCTGTGTCATAGTGGGTAACAACACATAAGAGATTCAGACCTTCATTTCTGTTTTCATTTTCTGGTTTCCTTAAAGTGGAGCCCTCTGATTAGTGTAGCAGCTGCTTCCTTTTCATCCATACCCTGCTTTAAAGAGATCTTACCCACTTTCAGTTTGCAAATGGAAAGTGTTTGCTGCAGAACTGACTTGAATAGCAATAATGTTATTGAATAGCCTCATCCTAACAACACAAATTTGGAGTAGTGTTGGCAAACCTGCTCTTGACTTGGATGTCATTGTCTTCTTGTAATGGTTGTCATAATCCACCTTGTCAGCCTGCAGTACATTCCTTATTAAGCCCTTTGCATGGATATTACAGCTCAGTTTTGCCGTTCAGCATCCTAAGTGCACTGTAGGAAATTACCATAATGTGTCTGAGGAAAAAAAGCCAGATTATACAATGGACTGTTCCATTGCTTTCTTTGTTAATGACTCATTTGCCACAGGCAAACTTTCGCCATTCGGAAGAGCCCACTTAATTATTGTGAAAACCACAGCTACAAATCCAGATCCACTGCCCTCCTGATTTTGGTAGGAAGCCACCACCTTTTACAAAAATGTGCTACACTACTGCTCTGTCTCGTGATTTAATGATTCTCTGGATGAATGGCTGTTGTGTCTGCAGACAAATCCTATTGTTCACACAAAGCGAGTGTCCCAAAAGTGTTGGACTCTGTGCATGTGTTGAAACTGTTCTAAACACACAGAGTTGTTTGTTGATTTGGAGGCTCATGCCTAGAACAACAGACTTTAGGCAATAGGACAGATACAGAGCATGACTTTTTTGCTTTTGTATCTGTCAAAATTATGTGGTCTGCAAAACATTCCACTGGAACAAGTTTGAATCTCATTGACATTGATTGGGTGATTGTATAGGGCTATAAAGTACTAAACAGAACTCGTGTAGTCCATTAAGGCTACATAGGATGGTAATTTCATTCAAGCTGATTTAAATGTTAACTGAGTATATCTCAGTGGGACCAGGATATTTCTTTCTACAGCTCAGTCATTTCCAATTTTCTTGCCAGGAGAGATTGACCAATCTACTTTTCACCTAGAACAGAATGTTTCTTGCAGAGCCAAGATGAAAAAATTGAGGTCAGACTCACCAGTTTACTGATTTTGGAGACAGAAAAAATTTCTTTCAAATAGCCAACTACTTTGTCTTTGATTGCCCCTATCATCACTATGGTTTGCAATATTGCCAGTTCTTAATGAGAGTTAGGAGCACATAATTCCTTTTTCTCTAGTGATTAAGAATATTGTATGAATGAAAATACCTCTGCCAATATTTTATGAGACTGCTTATGGAATCAAAGAGAAATGTAAAATTGTTTATACATTCCACACTACAGCTAAGTAGTAATCGTGTTTTGAAATTTGCCTTTAAATTAATATAAGAGTTCTACTTACAAATGTCATAGCATTCTCCTTTAAAATTAATGTTGCTTTCAGTCAAATGTAATGAAAATTATGAAAAACTAGCTGATCAAAAAGAAAACCTAACTTTATTAATCAATGATTTAGATAAAGTGTGTTTTTCTTTTTTTTTATTGTTAGGAAAATAAAGCTAATGTTTATAATGAAGTTAATGCGTAAATCAGTCAGAATTATCAAGCAGGGACCAGATCCCATAAGAAAACCTGCTTTCAGAAGTACAAACTGAACTTAAAGCACTAATTTGTCCCCATATTCCTTTTTCTTCTTCCTAAAATGAAAGGGCAGGAAGTAAGTAGATAAACTGTTTACAGTGGCTCGCTAAAACCCATTTCTCAGCTTTTGCACCCTGACAATATCGAGAGTCAGAGGTCTAAGGGTCTTCCCAAGCTAAAGGAGTGCTAAGGCTGTTCTTGCATTGCTCCAGAGAGAAAACAAAAGTGGCCATAGACTGTGTTACATGTGTCTTTATCCATCCCCTTAGTTCTGAAGCATGGGTTACCTGAGGATAAAATAACCAAATTCCTTCCAACTCTGAAGCAAGCACCAGCGACTGTTCCTGAATGGACAATGACTCAAAAAGATGCATGCAGGGTCTTAGTCCAGAGATTCCTGATGTTATAGGCAAATTATTAACTCAAAAAATCTACACTGAAGTCAATTAAAACCACAAGAATATGTAGCAGATTTGTGAAATAAATCCTAGAAATTTTTTTATCCTGTCATATCTCACGAGGCACTGGTGAAAGTGCTGATGGATGCTTTAAAACCTGAAGGACTTAAGAGCATAAGCCCTTTTTGATTTGCACAGACAGAGAATGTACAGAAAATTCTCCTTCTAGTGAAGTAGTTTTACCACTAGTTTTGAGTGGAAAACGTTTTTGTCCCCTACTTCATTGAACATCATGTATTTAATTGTGTAGTGATGAGATTACATCATGGAACCATCCTGATACAGTAAATTCTTAGCCACGGGCTCTTACTGAAGAGATATTTTAAATTTCTAAGCCTTTGAAAACATTCAAAATTTTCATTTTGAATTTGCCTTATCTTAGGAGCTATGTAGTAAATTGCTGTTGCTATTATTGTAGCCACACACCTGTTTCTGTTTCCCCTGGCCCTTTGTCCCTGATTCATTTACAACTATGACAAATTCAGTGTGAGAGGCAGATGAGCAGCGATGAGACAAAGGTGTGATGAAAGGGTTCTGGGGTTATGCAATCAACAGCATTTTGCATTTTGTTTGAACTGTTGTGGTGGTGGTACACCTGCATTTCACAGATTCCTGTGGGTAAAAGCTCTGTCAACCTTAAAGGGTTTCCATTTTGAGTGAACTCTGTGACCCTGTCCTTTTTTTTTTTTATATATACTATTTTGAAAAGAAGCCTTTCTGATAAGATCACCTGTTGCTCAGCAGGTGATTGCTGCACTCCTGGGTGCACAGTTCTGGTTTATGCTTACTGTCAATTCTTGAGCATTAAAAACTAGCAATAAAGTAAGAGATACATCCATGGCAGCTGAATATCTATCTGTTCCTAAATTATTCTAAAACTCTTATTGTATTTAATGTTTTCTGAGGTAACCAGGACCTCCATGCTTATCAGTGTCTATACAGTGATAGATTTTGTTAAATCTTTAGGATATTTCATCACTTTTTTCAGATTATGTAGAAACAAAAAATCAATTACAAAGCTTTCTGATCAACATAACAGTAGTAGTAGTGATAACATTAGCAGTAATAATTTAAAAAAGAAAAAATATAGGTATGTAGAAGAAAAATTGGAATATAAATGCTCTTTAATCAATACCCTTGAAGTACTGATTGCAGGGCAGTGGTTGAACTGTGAAGGGGCTTTTGAGTATCAAACACAACAGGAAGTTTTTTACTTTCAGATGTATTCTTGCTGAAAAATATCTTTGTCTTTATATGAATAACCTTAAATAGCTACTCTCCCTGCTTACTACTTATGAACAATACTTGAGAAAATAGACTTTTAAAGTGTATAGATTACCAGAGCTCTCCAGTCTGAGAGTTAGAGACAATTAACTCATTGACTGAAGAGGAAGATTCAAAATCTCCATTTAACAACTCGCTATGGCTACTCAGTCTGTGGATTTTTAAAGCAAACCAATTCTCCTTTTATTAAATATGTGCAAACATTTATTCATTGGCTTAACTAGTCACTAGTAAAATAGAAATAACTAATACATGCAGCCACTTAGGCTACTGTGCTGAGTATATTTATGGGCATTTTGAAAATAGACAAATCATAGATGTTAATTTAAAAGGAATTTCTATGTCAAAAGTCCAACTTGTGCTACATGGAAAATAGAATCTCTTGGCAAGATTCAGAAGTAAAAGTCCCAAGATCTTGTAGAGTTAAGCACTTTTTAAGTAAGACTGTTGACAGCAAAAAAAAAAAATAGAAAGGAGATGTCTAGATAACTTCAGAAAGACAAAAAGTTGTTGGTGGTTATTTCTTTTGGTCAATTAAACAGTTTTGTAAGATTTAAAAGAATAGACATTAGCCTATATATTTAAATTGTTTGTTGTCTTTCATAATTTCCTCTTCATCCAATTAATTTAATCTCCTAGAAATAAACAATGTCTGAGTAAGAAGTTATCAAGCAAATTTGAAGTTGCTCATGGTGAAATATAAGAACTCAGGCTGCTGCACTGATAAAGAAAACTGCTTAGTTTTTGTAAGTATGTTGACCAGATGTCCTTGAATTTAATTTATTAAAGCCAACACTCTTGGAGTTGCTAAATAATTTATAGAGACATCACTGCAGAATTTTGCATGTGGTGACTTATTGAATCATTTTTTATTAATACATGACTTTTAATTAAATATTTAAAGCTTCACTACCATATATAACTTCTTCAGGAAAAAAACATTCTTGTAATCAATATGTTTCAAATATTGTATCAATAATCACAACATATTGTGGTGCTATTTCATACTCACAGACATTTCTGTCATTATTCCAATGAAATGAAATAATTTCTAAATAGCACTAAACATTGGAAATGGTGGGCAATAGATAGTTATAAATTTCAGTTTCTTATTTTGTAAGAGAATTAAATGTAAAATTTTTAGTATTTTCTTTTCCTAAAAATCTAGCTATTCAATTCTTAAATTACCGTAAACTGATACTGATCAGTTTTCTCTGCTCTTTTGTTTTGTTTTGGATCTTGTTCCCATAAATCTTTTATAGGCTCACATACTTGTTGTCAATATTAAGCGCTCACATTTAAGGTTTGATTGTGGAATAATCTGAATTTTCGGAAACCATGTAGGCTGATTTGGTGATGAAGAAGAGAAAAAGGTTCAAAACTAGTTTGTGACCATAAGGAATTTGCAATCTCAGCATCTATTTCTTTATTCAAAAACTCTCTGGTTTCATTTCAAGACCTGCCCTACTTTTCACCTTTACCATGAAAATACTTTTTCTCTTCGCAGGTAATAAAACTATCCATAGAAAGTGTTAATTCCTACATTCAGACGTAAGCAAATCCTTAGAAGATAGAAGGGTATTTTCAATAACACTGAGAACAAACTGATCATATCAAAACCAATTAAGAAACTTTATTAAGATTATCAGGTATGCATTGAATGTAAAAATTTGGCAATATGTTGCACTAAATAACTTTGTTTGTTAACCACTTTGATCCACTCTAAACAATGCAATGCTAAACCTAAAAATTGTAGAGGTCCAAATCGTAAGGTCACACAGATGCCTGAACTTTCATTTCTAAAGTATTCAGCAAGTAAACACCACAGTTGTATGCTATACATTATTCAACTAGCATGCCTGTTGGTTTGGCTACATATTATAATGATGCTAGTGTGGATTTTCTCAAGAACACTTAGCAACAACAACAAAAAATCTATTCTTTTTGTACATAGGTTTGCTTAGTACTGTAGTTTCCATGGAAACTCCTAGAAATAGCAATTTCATTCCAACCTTTCAAACCTACTGCAAGCTATTTTAACTTTTTTTTTGTTTTGCTTTAATAAACTCTTAAATTATAACTAGGTAGAACAAATAATATTGATGTGGATAATTTTTATTAGGATATTCTCTATTTTTTGATCAAATAAAAAATAATTAATTGTCCTTTTACTGCCAAAGAATATGAAGCAACATAATTTAAAATATATTGTTTAAATTGACTGTCACTATGAACAGCTTTGGTTAAGTTTTGTACTGGATTTTAGCTCTCTGATAGGATCTGAGTCACACAGAAAAATTGTATACCTAACTCTTAGCATTATTAAAATAGCTGCAGCTGGGAGGTGTAACTCCATTGTGAATGAATGACAAAGTAAAAAAAATTTGTCCTCTGTAAGGAAGCTTCTCAATGAAAATGCTGGTAAACAAGTCTGAGAAAAAGGAAACAGATGCTAAGTGATAAGAATGTGCCTGTTCTGACAGGGAACACCACCAGTACGTGTGTGTGACGGGATGAATGTGTGCGTCTGCAGGGGGAACTTATTCAGCTGTTTCCTCACTACATTCAAGAGTGAAGCAGTAAAATAAGATTTGCTTTTCAGCTGGGAAATGACACTTTGATTCTGTTATAAAGGAAATATCTCTTTTGTCCTCTAGTGTAAATTACTCTATAAGAATTCAAGACAGCTTGGGTGCAGCCAGGATCTGGAGAAATTATCTTTCAAGACTTAGAAGATGTGTATTGTTGCAAAAACAGGCGAGTGGCAACTCATACTGAATTAAAACAACCAAAACCAGGGGTGGAACTGGTAGCAGATTTTGTGGAGCTTGATCAACTTTGTGGTCTTGTCAGGTGTTTAAGACAATTCACAAAGAGATCACGCAGAAATTCCAGTGTCTGGAAGCCAGCTAGAGAGAACTATGTAGATCTATATATATCACGAAGTAGTTAACAATAGAAGCTATAGGAATATTAATCAGACTGATATTGCCTTTACCAGAGTTGAAAACTTGGGTACATTTTAATGTGCAATTTCAACTTCGTTATGACTGATAAAGTTGAACTTGGATGATTAGGAAGCATCTGTGTGGCATATCCATATCTTCTCAACATAATAAGTTAAATCTTCACATAACATCTGTAGTCCTACTGCAGAAGACAATTGCCACTGTGGGTTTCCATTTTCCTGGTTGGAAAGCAGTTTGAAAACACAGTGTCCAGTTTTGACAGAACAGATCAGATGCTGCTTTTTGGATAAAATATTTTCACATTTTCCATTTTAGGAACAGCTGATATCTTGCTTAGTGACCTTTCTTGATTGTTGCATTCATTATCCTCTGCTTTTGATCCCTCTTAGAAGAAATTTTTCCAAGAATATGTTATTGATGATGGTGTGGAAAGCAGATGCAAAGGATTCATTCTGAAATCTCAGAAATGTACATATGGTGAATATCTGCAAAAAGTTATCATCTGCCTATGGTGGCCACATTTATAGTGATTTATTTTATATAGAAAATGAGAGATCTTTTTGCATAACATACAAATATTTCCATTTGCATATTGTTCTCCAGATAGTGAATTAATGTATTTTTCTCTTTCCTTGAATCATAACAATGATAGTATTTTAATTCTGGTTTCTGCTTCTTAAGAAATTTTAGATTCTTCATTAGGATTCTTTAAAGACAGAACAGATACTCTTTTTGTCAGATCCCAAGAGTAATGCATTGTCTCTGAACCAAATGGTACCATCTGATTTCCACTTTCTATGTTTTGTTTACCCCTGAGACCAAAATTATTGTTCAGTCCATGCTTGGGTTCAAAGTAAAGCAATTGTTCAAAGTAAAGCACATGCAGTGTGAAAACTATTAATGGAAGCACAACAAATTCAGACACAAACTTATTGCTTTAAAAGGCACAGATGCATTTTTTACTTGCTTTTCAGTATATTAGCTGGATCAGCTGGGCTTCTATTGAGAACAGTATAACTCACAGAATAAAAACCAGCACTGAGTAAATAAACTCCTTCCTGCAGTTGTAACCCAAATATCCTAGGCTTGGGATTAAGCTTCCTTGTAACTCTACAGTTAAATATGCTTGAATCTTACACTTCCATCGATGGAACTCATCTTCAGGCTTGGGGGTAGAGACAGTCAGATTTCACAGTTATGATATTCTGAGAAAAACTCATTTAATGTCTACTTTTGTTTCTTCTTTTGCCTTTTAACTTTTCTTGAACAATATGATATGCAACTGTTGACAGCAAAACATCTGCAGTAAACTGGGTGTAGGATCTCTCTCTCCAACACGTGTGGGTATACCTTGATTAGGATGAGCCAAAATTTCAGCCTGCTTTCCTATCTGATGTTACACTTTACAACTATAAGTCAGGGCATAGTTTTGTAATTTTTTTTATTTGATCAAAGTAAAAAGTTTACCTGCAGCTCCATAATAAAGCTTGAGTCTCTGAGGTGCAAATTCAATCTCTTGTGTTAACAAGGCTTTGGAGAAAAGACTACAAGGAAAATAACATCTGTTGAACAGCTCTTGGACAGGGTTCATTTTGGAATGATGTGCTAAACTCCTCCTTCCCTCAACATTGTTATTTTCTATGCTCAAGGCAAAAGAACAGACAGCGACTTTACCTCAAAACCACAGTAAGGATTAAAATAACATTGAGCTTCAAGGCCCATAGGTGACAAATTCCTTCTCTTATACTGATATTCAGCACAACCAAGGGTGCTGATCCCTCTTCAGTCATCTCCCACCAGAAGGAGTGGGAGTAAGAGCTTCTTTTAATCTGTTTTCCACAAGTTTACTTTGAGTAGCAGTATCGAAATGCTTGCAGAGAAATGTGAAGGTGCCTTAAAGGCCTTTGAGGAGCAGTGAAGGCAATATTTCCAAGTTCTCTGCACCACTTTTGCCATCAGCAGTTATTTAATATCATAGAGGGAGGAATGGGAAATGTGGTAAGGAGATACTTTGGGGGTCAGTGTAGGGACACAACAGGGACACAACAGTCATGCTTTCTCAAGATGTCCATGGTGTGGGGCTCTGAGGTGTAGGTTTTCTTTCAGAACCATAAACTAAACTGAGCAAAACAGTACTTGTGGAGGAATAAAATAAAGGTTTAACCTTATACAAAAGTGCGAATTGATTTTTATCTTTCAGCATCTGCACTGAAAGAAGCATTGATTGCAAGTACCTTGTACTCTGAAAATGGTAATATCTGCCCAGCCAAAATTTGTCACTGCTCAAAATGTCAGTAAGCGATGTGATAAAAAGTTTTAGGGCTTTGAAATAAGATACATTTTTATGTGATTTTAACACATATCTGACTCCTGTAAAGAGATGATGACAGTAGCAAAAACCTTCAGACAGAGACAGCAGAAGTTCCTTGTGATAACCTGCTGTTGAATTAATATTAGACCCTATGTCCTCTTCAGCAAAAAAATAATCCATTGCATTCTAACACAACTGATGCTTACATCAAATGCACATTAAGTTGGACTGTAAAGAAACATTTTAGATTAACAAATCTCTTTGCTATAGTCAAACAATAATTTAAAAAGAAAAGACACTATTTTTATGAAGTAATCTCCATTCCTGTAGTATGGAATTCCCATAAAAAATTACTTCAGCTGTTATATATGAATGTACATATGTTATATATGAATATACATATACATATGAATTATTTTCTATTTTAATTAAAAACATCTTCATTTGAAAGTCTAACTGAAACAGGAACTGGACCTTAAATTTAAAAAAAAAATAGAAAGGAAAAGAACAAAAAAATTTAAATAATATCTAATCATTCCTTTAAAACATTTTTGCAGTGTTAGTGGGTCAGTGTTCACATAAAATTGCCCCAGTTTGAGGTTAACACAGTTATCTCCAGAAAGATGAGAATCTTCTATCACTGAAAGTCATCATAAGTGGACTTTAGTTTCCCCATGATAGCTGTAACAGAGAATGTTTTAATGTGGGGATCATAATAACCCTGTGAAGTGTGGGACCTAGAAAAATACACTCCTCCTGATTTCTCTCATGCAAAATGTCAGTGAGGAAAGCAGAGGTGGCAGGGTGACATACCTTCTGAGTCTGTGGTGTATTGTTTCTGAACTTTATGCTTATTGTGATAAGAAAAAATAATTAAGATTTAAAAATTCAGAGCTAAAGAGATTTTTAACTTCTGTTTATATTAACTTCTTATGTAGAGCCACTAAAACTTTCTTGTAGTTGAGGTTAATTTAGATTTGTGGCTTCATTCAGTAGTCATCTAGAAAGTATCAATTTAGGTGGGAGAATTTTAGATAAGACATACAATTATCTTAAAGTCTGATTTCACAGCCACCTTTGGGGAGAGGAGATACTGCTAACACATAACTATCCTGTGATGTCAGATTGGTGCCCATAATGAATTCTTCTCAAGGTGTATTTGTCATATATTACAATTATCTTTCAGTGATGGATATATTTAGCAAGTGAGCAGTTACTCCAAGAAGATTAATGCTACACACGTGGAACAAAAATGGGGGAAAAGAGCTGATTGTGCAGAAATGCTGAGAGTTCTGTAAAGGAATATAAATGTAACAGGACCTCTTTAATATTTCTGTTAAAAGGTATGATATCCCTGTATATAACTGAATGGGATTTTTTTAAGTAGCAAGTAAAGCCTTCCACAGGAAATTTGCTACAAGCTTGTGCTTTCTTGTGCAGTTTGAATTGGAAACTAAAAATGTCTTTTTCATCAGCTATCAAATCTTTCCTCCTTCTATTTAGAACTGGACTAGCGTGTAATATGCTGGGTGAGCTTTTCTCAGGAAGATCAAAATTCCACAAATTTCTGGGAACATTGATGAAAACTTTCCTTCTCATTAACCTGCCTTGTTTCCTTCTCACTCCTTTCTATTGCTCTCCCAGTTAACAACAGTCAATACCACTACGTGCACTGCTATAAATGCAGCCTGTTTCCCAAAGCACATGAGAAAATAAACTTTAGGACAAACATCTCTGGAAGTTAATATTCCCTTTCCCAGTCCCTATGCTGATCAAGCAATAAACAATGTGGCATATTTCTCTCGAGTATGAAAGCTGTTTATGCCATCATTGAGCATCCAGCTGTGGCGATACATGACAGCTCTTAATACAACACTTTTTTAAAAATCTCATTTTAGAGTTGGCTAAAAGCATAAAGGTTCGTCCCTTTTGATAATCTCTTTCAGTTTGGGAAGGCCTTGGTTGGAAGTGTTGCATTTTATTTTTGGCAGGGCTTAATTTACACAGATAACTGTAATGATATCTATTATATCCAGATGAAGGTAGTTTGACAGTTGCATGCATGCTTGATAACTTTGTAGGGACAGCAAGAGATATCTGGTATTCTTCAATAAATAATAGTATTGCTTTGCATTTTTTTGCATTCTCAGACCAAACAAACAAGCAAACTGCAAAACTCCTCTATGACCCTTTAGCAAAGGTTCAAGATTGCCTCAGACTGCTTTCCAGACAAACTCTAGCTACACAGTACAATAGAAAAATCCATGTGCTTAATGTGACTGCAAGTAGTTTTCTTCCTCTTCAGTGTCTCCCTTGGGCACAGTCTATGCTTTGACCTCAGAAAGTGTAACTGTAGTTGGAACAGCTCTATTAGCACAGCTGGAAGATGGGTAGAGTGCTGCAGTGGAGCTGCAGAGGTGACTGCAGATAAACAGATCTGTGGATCTGCTAACAAGTGCTAGCTCAGATGCACAGGGTGGTCTTATTTGGGGGTGAAAAATGATGCTGTTGTCGCCAATGACTTGTGTGAGATACCTAATCTGTGGTATGAAAATTCTGAATCAGAATTTGTCTTGATTCTAGTCACACAGTTTATTTAGAAAGGAATGTAAAAAAGTCCTTCCTTGACTCAAAGAGTATTCAATATTATATTACACATCCTTCAGATGATTAAAGAAACACAAGCAATATCACCTTGCTTTGTAGTCACATGGCATTTCTCAGGTTTTAACTATTATTAGATCATTGACTCAACAGAAGAGAAAACAATAAATATGACAATGAAATGTCAAAAACCAAAATGTATACAAATGGGGATTAAAAAGTAAAAAAGGAACATTTTTCCATGTATAAACCTGGCATTAAAAAGAATACACAGAAGTTCCGTCCAGTGTTGTTGCTGTTGTGGGCTTGATGAACCAAGAAAAGGTTGGAGTATTTGTTTACCCTTCGATATATGATTGTCTTCATTAGAACTTTTCCTAGATTATCTGAAAAGAGTAATGAGGTGCTTAAAGATATATTTAAATGCTTTATTGTCTATATGCCATAAATCTTTGGCCCTTTGAAAAATCAAAGCTTACAGCAAGCAGCGTCATCTCATGCAAGAAAAACCTTTTAAACTCGATTTCCACAAGGTCACCCTGTCTCAAAAAAAAAACAGTTCTAAGGAAAAAAAAGGTGGAAAAAAAGTGTAAGATTACCAGACGAAATATTAAATAGTTAAAGCTTTTTGGCTTAGAAAATACTGAGTGGGAAGTACTGTTTTGAAGGTTTTTTGAAGGTTGCGGAGAAGGTGAATGCTTCATATTTCTAACTTTTTAAAGCTAAAATACAGGCACCACTGACTGAATCGATAGACTCAGTCTATTAAACTAGAACAAGACCATGAACTCAGTTACGGACAAGAAGCTGTTTGCATGATGTATTTGATGGTCTTCTCCAGCTTTAGCTTGTCCCAGGTTCCACACACACAATTCTTGCACACTTTTCAGGACATCACCTTTTTCCCATGGGCTGTATCCTACCCTGTACCCGAGCCCAGAAGAAGGGTTGTTGTGAAACATTTTGCCAACCCTTCTTGTCATATCCCACCTGGGGGAAGGCAGGGAAGAACCTCTGTTTCTTGTTGTATAGCACCACAGTACTGAGCTTCTTTAGTGTTCCATGGTCCAGACGTTACCTTACACATTTTGAACCAAATTAACACAGGAATAGTTGTCTTAGCATCATGGGGGACCACTTGTCCACAAGGTACAATTTGAGTTATGTAGTAAGGATGTGGCCAAGCTCTGCCTGAAGCTAAGAGGATGTAAAACAAACCTTATTTGGCTTCAAGCGTGAGTTTCTGACCTTTTTGTTATTTAGCAGTTAGAACACATCCATAGAAACCAAATATTGCAAAGAAAAGAAGTAAATATTGTGTTCAAGGACAAATTAGATAATTATATAAGTATGAGAGAAACAATGGTTGAGATTAAAGTTTCATTCCAGAATCCCCTAAACACATATCTGTTGGAAGAGAGAACATATTTCAAAGGAAATATCACTCGATGAAAATGTTCCATGGCAAGTGTTTGATACACTAGCAAGGACCTCTGATCTGACCTAATGATATTAGACATAAGAATCAATGAATGTCAAATAAAAAAGCTATTTCTGATCTCTCTTTTTTAGAAGCTTATATCTTTTTTTTTAAATTTTTGAATGTGTAGAATTCACATGAACTTTGTCTTTTTTGAATTTTACGTTACTTCATTCAAAAACTCAGATCAAGTAATGCTTTAATTTCTTTGAACACATCTTTTTTCTGCCAACTCAATATTATAAGCACTTCCTATTGCTTTTGTTTTTGTGCCAAGAAAGTTACTGAAAAGAATACCTTAGCTATCAAATATCCTATTCCTTACAAGATGCATTTAGGCTAATAATTTCTGAAGATCTATCCCTCGCCAGTTGTTCAATTAAATTATTTTTTAAAATTATTAGGATTTACTTTGTTTTTCTCTATTCTTTGTGCTGCATAATTTTGGGCACAGATTTGCTATTCTGCATCACAAGGTATATTTATTCTTTTTTATGATTTGCATCTCACATTCTAAGTGTCGGAATCACCAGCCCTTGCACAGAGGGCCCCAGATGTGGGAGTCTTTGCTGCCCGCCATGGAGATCCCGTTTACTGGGAATCCCCTGAAAAAAGTCTGTGCCAGGGTCAGGAACCAGGAATGAGACAAGCAGGAGTCTCAGGCTTCGGTCTTCAGTTGTTTATTATTTCTTTATCTCAGTTCAGAGCCTTAGGTGACAACAGGCTCAGCACACTTCAAAGCCATGTGCCAGAAAGACACAAAATGGACGATTCCAAGGATCTTTATACAAATACCTTATCCAGTTGAGTTCCACAACGTACCTAACACGTACCGTATTTTTATTTTTCTACCAATTCCTAATTATTCTTCAGTCACATAACATCTGCATTGTGACTTTGTCTAACCAATCACTGTGCCACCCAAAACTACAGAAAATGGAGTAGATGAAGAAGAAGGAAGAAGCTGAGTCAACACTCAAAAGTCCTCATCTTGTCTTTCATCTACCTTCCATACTAAAACCCAAAATCTACTTTTTCACCCTGTGATATTCTACAATATCATCTACTATATACATGAACAGAACTCAACTGCTCACAAAGTCCTGGGAGCTTTTTCCATGGCCAAAGACTAAAAGCTGTGCTCTCCTGAGAAACAAAACCTCTCAGGACAGGCACAAAGATATTCCTGTGTCCTGGATTCCCACATCTAAGAATAACAATTTTTTTCTCCTTGAAAATCTTTTCATTTGCATGATTACTATAGCCTGTTACTGTGGTCTTTCATGTCCCATGACTGACTGTATGGTACTTTGTGGAGAAAAGCTGTTCTGTTTTAAAATACCAAGGATTATTTTTACACTGACTCTAAAATGTTTGCAATACCTTGAATTTTAACCCAAGCAAGTCTTACAAAAACATGAAATAAAATCCTTAAGACTAGAAGCAGAATTCCACATTCTGCAATGATAACTAAGATTAATGTGCTAAGAGTTCAGCTCTGCAGAAAGTGTTCATACGCTGTACCTCTCAATTCTGTAGCCTTGGCTCCCTAATTTAGCTTTGCTTACTAAGAGTTCTTCAGTTCAGATGTGCTGACAGAAAAAAACAAGCAAACAAACAAACCAAATTACAAATCCCTCAACTATCCCACAAGTTTTCAAAGAGAAATATAGTATTAGATGTTAGAGCGAGTCTGGGCAAGATCTTAACTGAACAACTTGCTCAACTGTTTTCAATCATGATATTAGATGAATATCTTTATACTCATATTTGATAATGGAATTTTTGCTAAAGATTTTACATTTAATGGGTTAGATTCTCTATTGATATCATAGAATCACTGGATTGTTGAGGTTGACTCTGGAGGTCATCTGATCCAACCCACCTGCTCAAGTAGAGACACCTGGAGTAGGTTGTCCAGGATGATGTCTAGACACTTTGGAATATTTCTAAGAATGAAAATTTCACCAATTCCTTGGGCAGCTTTTACCACTGCTCTATCACCCTCACATTCCAGAAGTGTTTCATTATGCTCAGATATAGCTTCCTGTTTCTCGAGTTGTGCTCACTACCTCTTGTCCTTGAGGCAACTTGTCAACAGAGAATTTGTCTCTACTGCCTCCCTTCAGGTATTTATACAAATTGGTGGGTTTCCCTCTGAGCCTTCTTTTCACACTCAGCACCCTGCTCCCTTCAGTCTTTCCTCATACAAGACAGGGTCCAGTCCCTTAATCCCCTTAGTGACTCTTTGCTGGCCTCTCTCCAGTAGCTCCATATCCCTTTGGCCCTGTGAAGCTCAGAATTCTGTATTTTTATATAATTTTGTGTTTCGGTTTTGGCAGGAGCTCCATGTTCAGGCCTCTTGAACAGGCTCCACACACGCCTCCTGATGTTTTAGTTTCCTGCTCATTGGGATGGATAGCTCTTGAGCTTGGAGGACAAGACTTCTGAACACAAATTAGTTTTCTTGGCCTCCTTTCCTCTCCAGGGTCAATGGTCCATGTTTATTACATGGTCATGCTTATTTCATTCAATGTTTATTTCCATGTTTACTTCATCCATGTGTATTTAACCCAGGTAGTCCGTGTTTATATCATGAACATAATCTTGTTAAAGTATATGTTTTCCATAATTTTTGAAATTGTGTTGTAGAGGTTTTTCTATAATAGCCTTTAATTGCTTTTTATTCCTGGTTAACAGGTAATTAAGTACAAAAGGACTATTTCCTATATAAAGCTTGTATTTTATTAAAACCTCCTTTCTGTTATTCACACTGCATACATGTTTTAAAGAGGAACCCCGTGATTCATACAGAACTAATTAGTGGTTTAATACCTAATAAAAATCTATAGAGAGACCTTAAATTTACACCACCGTACATGAGATCAGAATTTGGCTTTTGGTATTTGTCATAAAGAGCAAGTCAAATGGCAGCCTTACACCAACCTAATCTAAAGATAAAAAGCATTCATTCCAGTCCATGATTTCAATATTAAAGCAGTGCATGGGGAAAGGTCATCACAATTAAAGGCATAATGTAAAACTGAAACTCTGAACAAGTGTTTGTGCTGCTTCTCTATCTCAAGATTTATGTGATTGACTCTTAATTGGAGACCTAGGGTTTCATTTCACAGCTTGGGCAGACAGGCTATTAGATCTCAAATGAACAGGGAAAAAATAGCAATACTTTGTGTGCATATAGTAGAGAATTGAGATACTTTTCGACCTTTTATGATGATAAATTAAAGAAAAAAGAAGTTTAAAATGCAGAAATTCAATACATTTGTTATAGGAGTTGTGTATTACTTTATGATGGCAAGCAGCACAAAACAAAGTCTTTAACATATGTTCACACCGCCAGATATGGGCATTATGGGATATGCAGATGGATGGGGGACACTGGCATTTTGGTAAACTGATGGTCCTTCCTTGCTGGTTTTTGGCTATAAAATAACTGCCTGATAAAAAAAAAAAAAAATTATTGTGAACTTAAGCTTCTTTGGATACCACTGAGTGTGGAAATATAAATCGTTTAGTTATGCTTGGTAATTAATGTAAGGATGACTGACAATATGTCATTGGTCTGTCAAAACTGTGAGACTGGGCACCTTCAATCCAGCTATTTATATCCTACCATCCAAAGCACTGCAAGGTGAATTATAATGGGAGCCAGACTGGTGAATATCACAAATGTCCAAGGCCTTTCTGGATTGCTTACATCTCTATCCACGTGTGTGGGAAAAGAATTTTGCTTAGCAGAGTGAAGACTGCATTTGCAACTATGTTGATTGTATTGTACAATAAAAGCATAGAGGATAAATAAATATCTTACTACATTGTGACATATTGTAATATTGTACAAGGCTTTCTTTGTCTCCTTTTTTCTCTCTTTTTATTTATTTCCAGTGAGAAAGTTGATTTCATTTGTAGGGAGCCTGACTATGAGACATAATACGTACAATCTCAGAATAATTTTTGGAAACTTATGATAAAAGAAAAAAAATACCAGCAGCTCCAGACTACATCTGTTGTAATGTAATGAGGCCCTCACAAATCAGGCGGCCTGGGGCAAATGGCTTATTTTTCTTGCTTCTTTCATATGTAAGTAACTTCTTTCAGCTCAATAACTGAGCTTCTGGGCTTTTACTTTTAATGCCTTTCATTTGGTTTCTGAGGCATCTATTTTCTTTCAGCATATTCCAAGGCCAATAAGATAACAGCTTTCAGAAATGTAATGAGCAAACTTCTCAGCTTTGCATTTGCTGAACTGCAGTTGGGGATGCTCAACAGAATATTAAACTGGAGAGTTATTATTCCACTATATCATCTCCACTCTTCAGATGAGACATACAGACACAAAAAAAAGGCATATCAATGTGGCAACTGAACTGTGGGTGGATAAGCATAGTTAGATAGTGTGCAGCTGAAATCTAAATCCATCAATCAAATAAAATTAAAACCGTAGTCAGCACCTTGTGTCATAATCTCCGTGAAGAGATAATCAAACCATTTTCTTCAGGTGGGAAGAAGGCAAGTGTGCTTAAACAATCTTGTGCTATTGATCCAGTGCAATTCTGAAAACAGCCCTGCAGTGTAATCTCTACAGCTTGACAGATTGCATTAGTAGATACACTGAGATCACTGAGATTACCTTCCACATAGGTAAAACAAAATGTATAAAAAGTAAAACAATAGCATTCTTTAAAGTAGGAAAATCATGGATTAGAAAATACAAAGAGGGTATGCATATGCCTTACATCAGTTAAGTATTTGAGTACAGCACAATTTGAGTGTAGGAAGCTCACATATTTGGATGGAATAGTACTTTGCAGATGTGGGAACTGAGGCCCAAAAATTCATGTAGCCTCTCAGAATGCCTGCATCAAAAAACTGAACTGACTCGCTCAGAAGCCAGGGTATAAGAATATTTTTTTTCCCAATTACTCTTTACTGACAGGAACAGGGATGTTATAAGGCATTGTTGTGATTTCTGATCACTTTAAGATAATCTTAGCAAGCAAAAATCTTAGCTACTTAATTTCAGGTTTAAGTGAAAACATCAATAAAATGAGCTCATAAAAAATTCAGCGACTAGCTGCATGTATAAACACTCACATATCTCTAGGTTTAAATATGAGTTATTGGAAAAATGCTGCCATGCACAGTTCTGCTGAGTTACCTTGCTATATGAATGGTGCAATGTGACAGAATTTGGATAATTTTTGTAGAACTCTGCTGCTTTATACAAGAAGAAAAAATGGCTTTTCAACTTCACTGACTTTATCTTTTATTTATTCAATGACTTAATTTGTATCACCAAGTTCATAGCATCACTGGACTTTCAAAGTTGAAACTCTAATAAAAACTATTCACTTTCATATTTTGTGCATTTGCAGCTGTAGAGAACAGCAGTTAAAGATTTTTTTCTTATTGCAGTTTCTTTATATGGGCATTTATTATGTATGACAATATCTTGAAGGGATAAATCAGTAAAATTTAATTTAGTTACTCATGACTGCAAGGGAAAGAATACCTGAAGTCAAGTGTTTCTTTAGGCTTCATAAAGTAAATGGACTTTAGTTTTCATCTGAATAGAACCTGACTTCTCATGCTTTCCATTTCACCTCCTTATTTTAGAGACAGCATGGAATGAAGTTCAGATGATCTTTCTTTTAAATTAGACCGGAGCTGTGCTTGTTTGAGCTATTAGTAAACACTGAAATAGATGAAACTGAAAGAGAACTGAAACATTAAGTAGTTTAAAAATAGCCCAGCCTTCCTGCAGTTGTTGAAATTATTGCTATATTCTTCAAATCCAATAACCTTGCACCTCCCTACTTTTCTTTTCTAATGTTTGACTTTAAACTTATGCATATTTGACCTAGAGGAAGGGGGATATAAGATGACAAGCTCCATTAGTGCTTTCATTGTGCAAAAAAATTCATCCCAACGTTTATACCACTGTAGGCTGCCTCCCCATGGGCCTGATCTCAGGGAGGAGAAAAATTCTGTTCTCTGGCTTCATGCCCAAGGAGGTGCTCAGGGCCAGGGGAGGTGGTATGAGGAATTTGGAGCTGTGAGAGCCTTGGAGCTGGGCATGGGAGGATGCTGTCCAGCTGCCTGCAGATGCAGTCCCTGGGACACTGAAGACCCTGGAGCAGCTGTGGGGAAGCAAAATGGTTCCTGGTGTTACTTTTTATTTGCCATTTTCAGGCTTGCTGATACTGAGGATCTGTTTAAATTCTCATTCTGTATTTCACAAGAATGCTCTTGCAAGGAACTTTTCTTTGTCAAGAAAATACTGGAAACCATCATTGAAGATTTCTATTAATTTAAATATTTTTATGATGCCATTTTACTCACTGTCCATCTCTACAGTGCCAAGCTCATATTTCTGTCATTTTTTCAAAGCCTTTTCTTCATTTAGCAAGTCATATTCCTTATGTCATCACATAAAAAATTTTCCTCCGTAAAAATATATTTGTCTTCTAAATTTGGCAGAATAACTGAGGATTAACATGTATAATAAACATAGAGACGATTCTAAGGTCACATCCTCATGGGAAAAGCTAACCTTGTCTCTTGGGTTTTGCTACCAAATAGATGAAAATTAAGTAAATAGAGAGATCATTTTAGTCCTTGAAAATGCATCAGTTGGAATGGGCAGAATAAAAGACTGCACATGAAACATTCTGTGTGGGATATTTCACAGTACACTGATGATCCAGAGTCCTGTCCTTGATTCTCTATGAACATGCCGAAGGTTTTGCATACTAATGCAGTTTTTTCTCTTATGACAGAATGATTTTCTCCAGGCAGTGATCAGTCATGTCTTCCATGTTCAGATTTTCCATGAATTGTACTCTCAAACATATTAAACAGGATTTCTACTGAAGTTGCTATTTTTTTCCCTTGGAATTTCAAATGCAATTATTTCAGTTTGTTGTGGACATTTTGTCAATACCATTATGTGGAAATCCTGCTAAAATTTCTAGTATACCTCTGTAATTGAATCAGATTGTGTTGTCAGTGTGCAAGGAGAAATTTCTGCCAATTTTTGTGGTGAAAACTGCTTAAAAATTACTCATATGACAAGCCAATGGAAAATAATATTAATTAATTACTTATGCAGCCAGTTAAGCTTTCTTGGGAGAGGAACAGAGGGTGAAGTATCTTTTCAGGTTTTCTAAGACTGAATATCTGCTGTAACAGAATACAAGAGTGGATAGACCATTTCACTGATCCCATTTAACATCTTTTTCCTCTCTAGTATATTTTAGCTGCCCTGTCGTGCTCTATCACTTCTTTAACTAGAATAACTTTGCATAATGTGCTAACTCTAGCAAAATACTGAATTGTGTAAAAATAGCCTTACCTTGAATTACTGAATGCAAGGTTATATAAGTTGTTAAATATGGGATAATTATTCTACCACATGATCATCAGCGACCACATGTGCTTCACATAAGCGAATAGCAAGATATAAATTCACTGTGTTAAGAAAAGGTCTCTAATGAGCTCTTAAAATTTTAATACCTGAGCAGAAAATGTGTGCTGCACACACACCAGCTATGGACAAAACTGCTAAACTTGGTATCAAGAAAATCTTCAAAAGAAGAGGAAATTGATAACATGTGAAATAATTGGCTAATTCTGTGACAAATTTAAAGACATAAAAGTGAAGGGGGTGAGAGAAGTCCCCCTCCTCTCAAACTTCTGCTGTTGCAACAGCCCACAGTAATTTGGCCACATAACCTCACAAGGATTTGGCCTTTGGGAAATTCATCATTTAACAGAGGGGAAGAGAGAAGGTATGTATGAAAAGCCAGAAGGAGCACAAAGGATATGATGATTCAAGAAAATTAAACTCACAGATTTGCCTATCTACAGTAGGACTCTGTTCTTTATTCAGTCACAATCTGCACAGCAAGTAGCATATGGGCTGGGGGTGAGGGGGCATCATTTGTCATCTACTGACTAATTTGATATGTAGCACATTTTTCCTATCTTTTCAATACATATGAAGTAGAAAATAATTTGAAAATTAATGAGGGAATAACTTGACCCATTTCCTTTTGTCTTGCAAAGAATGCAGTTCACTGCACCTGACTGGGGGGCAAGGAAAGTATGAAGTAACGGCAAAATTCTTAAGGGCACACTTTCAACTTGGTAATCAAAAAGGAATATTATCAATCAATTACATTTTCTGCTAGAATGCCCTTATGTTATAGGAAAAAAAAGCTAGAGAAACAACTTGAAAAATGGCAAAATCTTCTAAGCACTTTTCTGATTCATATTGACCAATGCCACTGCACATATCTTGAGGTTGTGGAAACAGCCTGGATCATTTTGTCAATCTTCAGAAAGTCTAGTTCAGCTCCAAAAGGAACAGAAGTTTAGAATTTAATTAGAGTTAAATTTTTGTAGGGAGTATATTTGGAAAAACTCAACAAACAAAAACATTCTTAATTAAAAATTTTGCACAAATTAATTTTCAAAATTCTAATTTTCTGACAATTTCCAAAAGCTAAGAGTATTTCTTCATTTTTTTAAAATACATTTTTTTCTAGACCAATATCAGCAAAAACATTCTTGAAGTCTTAGTTCAGGTCAGGACGCATTTCTAGCAATACCTAATCATGACAATGAAAGTGCAATTTAATCTGATGAAATTTGTTTATTATGTGTGTTAGCCCCAGAATTAGAAGAGATATTCAAAATACACAGAAAAAATATGAGTAAAGAACTATTTCAAACTAAACATCTGTGTTCTTTTTTAAATTTTGCTCTTCTGTACATGAGTACTTTCATAAAATGGTATTTGATCTGTGGTATACATGTAGAATAAAAAAGATAAACTAGAGATGAAAGAATATTAAAATCAGCTATTGTGTTAACATAATTTGAAAATAAAACTATTTCTAATACTTTGTGTGTCTTGCATTAATAAGGAAAATCCATAAAATTAAGGAAAATTATCATGTCCTACTTATTTAGTAAAGAGTTATTCAAACCTTAGCACTGGGAAGGCATTATGTTAGCCCAGCTGTGTTATATTCTGGGACATGTTCTAGTGTCCACGTATAATCCTTCCACTCTTGTTAATATTGTACATTTCTTAGGGAGAAAAAAAAGGATTCCACGAGGATTTATCACCAAGTTGTTAATCTGACCTTCAGCTCACAGATAACTTGCGAAAGTTTTTTGTATTATTCCTTGCTAAATGTTTTAGAGTCCCAAACAATTACCTTCTCACCTCAAGTTTTAAATATGCATAGACTGTCGTCATACTTACCTGCATCTATTGGCTGAAATAAACATGAAAAGAATATATGCATTTGTTATTAATTCTGACTGCAATTTTTTGGTCATTTTAACAATGGTGAAAGCACAAACAGTAGCATCTGCCAGAGAATATTGTGAGTGGCAATACGTCAAACAGCAGACAAGTGTGGAAGAAATCTTAGCAGTCCAGAATTAAATTTTTACATAATCATCTCACTTTGTTAAGTTGAAATCTTTGAGTCTGAAAGACAGTTCTTGGAATTCACTTCACTTTTCCTATTGAATTCTGCTTTTCCTTTTTCTTTTGGTGCAATAAAGCTCTACATTTCCAGCTCCAATTATTTAATTACTAGGTCTATCATATGACAGATATAATTTATGAAAATGGATAGCATTTAATTTTTCAGGCAAGGTCTATTCACTGTAATCTTCTTGAAAATGCAGGTAGAAACTCCCTAAAAAATTTGCAATAGTGTGCTTTAATTTGTTAAGCTCTTCACTACTTGCTCCATCAGGTATTGTAAGTTCAGGGGTTTTTCATTTTATCAACTGCACGTGAAGTGTGCTCTTTTAGGCAGGGACCAACATCTCTTACACCTATAGAGCATGGAGGGGCAGTCAGCAGATTACACAAAAGAGGAAAACAGAAAGAAGCTGTATCTATGGTAGGTCTCCAAGAATCGTGAAATCAGTTCCCAAAAGGTTTTTTGTCAGAGGACAGTGAAAAGGAGAGCCCACAGCTGAAGGTACTTAATGGCCACTGAAATCAGTTACCTGATGGTCAATACAAGGTAGAACCGGGAAAAGATTTTTTTTTCCCCACCTTCATCCCGCCCTATCTAGGCACAGAAAAAGACATGATGGAGTCTTGCCAAGCTTGCTCAACGTGCCTCATTGTGCCTCAAAGGACTCACGTAAAGTGTGGGCATGGTGAGGGGCTAGTCCTGTGGGATGAGCTGCAGGCTCACCTCGCTGCAATCAAAGACATCTCATCCTCTGCACTTTGGGCAGAACTTTTAGGGCAAATTATCCCTAGTCCTGAAATCGGTAAATGTAATACTGCCAATCAGTACTGGCAAAATAAAATACAGAAAAGCAACCTTTGAATTTTTGTTAAAACATCAGTTCAAATAGAAGGGCTGGGGAGACATGCAAGTGTAGCTGCCCCTCACAAGCCTTGGGGTCTCTATTTCCATCTGCATTTTATTTTTGAAACACTTGTGCATTGCATGATTCAACCTGAACCCATGGCAGTCACCTTTAAAGGGACAAAAGACCTCCGGAAAAACAGAGACTGCAAGAACTGCTTTCAATGACTGAGAATGAAAACAAAAATATGTCTGGCAACTTCCCAAAATTACTTGTGCCTGAGTGGAACTGGAGGAAAGCCAAAAATATCTGGCAGCTTTGCTCTGAACGCAAATATTATCACAGAGCTCTCATCAAAACTTTGTAAAAGATAAAGCCATACCATGGGAGCAAAGACATCATCCACTTACACAAATGCCATGATTTTGTCCATTTCCCCCAGCAAAAGCTAGAAAGCAGAAACTACTCTTTTGAGTGTGCATGAGTTTTAAAAACAAAGCCAAATTCTTTCTCACTGGGATTGTATCTCAGGTGTTTCTTACCACATCTCTTGCCCTGCAAAATATGCATCTGCCCCAGCTTTGACAAGTGCAGTTAGGCCGACTTGGCAATGCTGAGAATTTTATCTGATCACCTGTAATCAGCTCTCATTTTTTGCTCAGCACTTTAAGATTGAATTAAGTGATCTTCTGGTTCACAGTCTGTGTGCTTAGTATGTTTAAGGATGGACTAAAAGCCCTAAATCTAAAAGTATTCCTCACAAATCCTCAGAAGAACAAATAATACTTATTCCTGCTGCTTCTTAATATGTGTTACTACAAACATGCATTTCTACTAGATTGCAACTGCTCTATTCATCCAGCTTTAAGGTGTCATTTGTGATGGAATCAGTAGAAGCTGAACCCAAACAATTGAGAGTAGAATTGCTCCAAATTGTCTTAGTCTCAAATTGAACCAGATTTACCTATCATTTCTGTTGCACAGTCAGGTGGCCCTATTTCCTAGCCCTGCAATCAGAAAATTATTGACCAGCAACAGTAGTTTTCACTTCATATTATTGAAATGAATGATACCTGCAATACAGGGCACTTTTTGCTGGATTGTTGCTGTTTTTGTTTTTGTTGTTGTTGTTGTTGTGGTAGTGGTGGAGGTTTGTTTGGGTTTTTTTGTTATATGGTGGTGGGGGGGGGATATGTTTTCTTTTTGGTTTTGTTTTGATTTGATTTATTTATAAATTTCAGATGATTCACTGAAATAAGAATGCTGAACTTAAAGATGAGGAGATTAGGCATGAAGGTGTCAAGCAATCTGTGAGAATTAACTATCTTTCAGCTTTCCAAAAACTTTGGAAATGATCACTTTCTTTCAAGAGTGAGTTATAATGAATTTATATTTTTATTACAGAACTGGTAGCTCTTTAGGAGACTTTAGTACCAATGCTTCTTTTCTTGCATGGGAGATGTGTACCTGGGACTATACATGCAGTAGCAGTTTGCTGCTTTTCAGTCCTTTATAGTAAAGCATTTCATGGAGATCACCACAGTTTCCATTTATTTGTTTGTTTATTTTTAATCTCATGAGAAAGTAATTCCCAGGCATATGATTTTTATAAGATCAAAGGCAGGTGAAGTGAGTCCCATGATGACTCCCTTTTCCATTTATGAAACCATTTCTCCACTTTTCCTTTCTATTGTCACTCTAGAATTTCCATCAACAAGTAGGGCACAGTCCTTAAATTTCAAACTCTGTGGCACTCAGTGTAATGGGAAACAACTTCAATATGTGTTTTACATAGTGCACCACAATTACGAAAAGAAAAGGTTTCAGGGGAAAAATGAATCCAAACCAAAATGAATGAAAACAACAAAAATAAATATTAAGACAGTAATTTTAAGTGTCATTGATCTATGCATATTGCAATGCATTACCCTTGGTGCAGAAACCTTTGTCAGATATTTTAAGATGGAGATGCTGCAGGTTGTTGTTCCCTTCTCCATTGTAATTTAGTTCTATCATGATCTACTTGTTACCTAGGAAACAGATTTATGAGGAAAGTATGGGTGATTGTGTAAGGACTGATTTGGATTTTTGGTTTTAGGGAGAGAGACTTTTTCAATTTTTCAGAAGTTGAAAGTATATTTCTATTTCTAGATGCCAAAGAATTTCCGAAATTCTTCTAGGCTTTCACGTTAATTTAGGTATATTTTAGTATACTACAATTACAAAACATAATAAAGGCTAAGATTTTCTTAAAGACTCCTAATAAACTGTACATTTTAAACAGCTCATTATCGACACTGACAATGTCACTGATTTATTATTGCCATGAGTATTTATGTTACTACAAACTGTCAAAAAGCTTTAACTATTCTAGTCATAAAAACAGGCATTTCTACCATAAAAACTCAGGTGATAAGAGATGTCATGTATTCAGCTTCCAACCTGTGTCACATTAGATTGTGGTGGTTTCAGTACATCTGTTTAGACCACAATGAATTAGATCTTCCCAAAGGAATTCACATATTATCTTGAGCAATGTGTATGAATATACAAATAATTCCCACTTCACTTGATTCAGAAAATCTAAAATTTTTATGCTATCACAGGTTCTTCTGACAGTTGATAAGATGCTGAACATGAAAGTTTCAGGGGAGAAATGTACATCTTTTAAAGATGTATTAAGGATGTAAAACATGCATTTAACAGGGCATGTAATATGCCTGTTATAGTTTTTAAAGATCTAAACCTATATATTAATTCATCAAAGTATTTGAGTGAAAGAAGTATCAGATATGCTGGCATCAGCAAAAGTGAAGTATAGTATCCTATAAATTTCAAGTAAGATTTTGAGTACTGAATAATTATTTCATTGGCAAAAAACTTTTCTTTATAAAATTTCTTTATCCTGCTCTGCTATCTACTTTCATTAACTCACTACCTGCTATCAGCACGGATAATGTGTCTATAATGCATTAAGACACAAAACAAATTACCACAGTTGCTATAATTTAAATTCATTAAATTCCTAAAATAGCTTCCTACAAATGCTACTGAAATAAAATCAGAAAGGCCAAAAAAGTGTATTCTCATATGCTGAAAAACCTGTAGATAGCTTCTATTTACTTTATCACTTAACTATAATATGGCTGTGCAAAACTTATGGTAATAAAAAATATATAATTCAAGCCTCATGATCACTCCTTGAATTTTCAAATATTGCAAGAAATTGCTGATGTGCAGGTTTGGAAGGTCACCCAAAAATACTGAAAATTTGCAGCCTCCTCCCTTTTTGCTATTTATCTTGAAATTTGGGAGACTTCACACAGATCTAGTGGCCATTGCTTTGGTTTCACTTTCATTTTTCGCTTCATCATGAGTTTTTTGCAGGTTATCTAATCAGTTATGAATAAAAAATTCCAATGGTAATGTCCATATGGTATTATTTAATTTTCTTGCAACCTTCCAAGATATTTATGGTGGTTTTAGACTTGTGATAAAATGTTTGGACTTATTGAAAACTAAAAATTTAGGGATTGCACTTTTTTGTTTTTCGTTCCATAAATCTCAACTGAGATGCAAAACAATCTTGTCTTGTGAAAAGAAGATCAATTTAGTGCTTATGTAAGTTACAGGTATTTCAAACCCTATGCACAAATGAAGACAACATTCTTTTTCTTAGACACAGAGATTTAATGAAGCAAAGAACTTGCCTAATGCAATCTTTGGTATACTTTTGTTAAGAGCTGAAAATGAACCGTGCTTGTTTTATTTCTTTATAGCATATTTTGTTTTTATTTAACAATAATCTCCGAAGTTTAATTCTGTTATACACTTGGTTGTACTCTGGATTTACACTTAGATGTCCGCAGAACATGACTGTGAATCATCTCCCACTCTAATATACAAAGGACACATGTCATTCACAAAAATAACTGGCATGTTTCTTCTATAAAATCTTTTACATCTATTTCACCTTTCAGGCCTCCAACTCCCTTAAAAACACCAAGAAATTTAATGCAGAAAAAGTACTAACAAAACTGGTGTGATTGCAAAATCAAGAGGTGGACTGTAAAGAATTTAAAGGCTGGAAAATAATTTACTCTTCTTTTTAGAACAGCATTACCTTGGGGTTATTTCATAAACACATTCTTTTAGATATAAACTTAGGTGGTTTAAAATTTACTATCTAATATCACCACCTTACACCCACAGGACAATGAACACACCTAAGAATAATTGGTTTTTCTTATTTAAATTTTTTTTAATTTTGCATTTTAAAAAGTAGTATACTTTGGCATTTGCAATTCCATATATATGGTGTGCACTCAAACCACACCCACTAAGAAAATCACCAGTGTGGGGTTGGGGATTTTTTGGTTAGGTTTTTTTGAGTTAAAGGAGGTAGGTTTTTGGATCAGTGTACTTTGTTTATCACTTTTATGGGAAGGAGCAGAGCTCCTCCTAAAAGATTTTGCTTGGCTCCAACATTCCACAGGCAGCGGGGTTGGGCAAGGCACGCCCTGTCCCAGCCGCTCCTCTTTGTCCTCCCCAGTACTCCACAGGGAGGGACACATAGAGTCACAGATATCATCTCTGCATCTTTCTGAGATGTCTCAAGTTGTAGTTTGGCCTGGCCCACCAGCTTTGGCAAAACTTTCTTGAAAAACTTTCTGAATTCTCATGCCAGAGAATCTGCCCCTGCAGCCACGATAAAAGCAGCAGGGTTGTGTCTAGTAGCATTAAGAAAAACTTTTATTTTTTTTTTGTTGAGGACTTAATTCTAGCCATCAGATAATTTCAGAATTATTTCCATTTTTCAGTCTGAAATTTCTTTTAAGAGAAAAACCAGCATGTCAAATTCACTTTTCCATTCATCTCCCTCTCTCACTCTCTTCTACCTACCCCTTCCTTCCCCTTCTAATTCATACAGAGAAATGGATTTGGAACTAATGGTCAAAAGGGTAAGTACTGGATACATCAGAATTAAATTTAGCTGCTGCTTTCTTTCCCTTGCAGAGGAGAGTAATGCTTTTGTACATTAAATTAAGCTGTTGGCTTTTGGGGTTTGTTTTACAATGGTTTATCTTTTAAAGGAAAAATCAAATAAGACCATGATTTAGCACATGTAAACATGTATTTTAGAAAATAATTAAAGTATTTTCTTTCATTTAATGATCTTTAAATAAAAATAAATTTTATTCTCTGGTTTTTATTACTGGTAAAATCAATTATTCAGAAAAATTGCATTAATTACTATTAGAAATACACCACTTGAAGCGTTAGATTGTTACTCCAGGATCCATGAAATGTAGCAATAGATTGCATTGCATTTACTCCAGAGTTACTCTTTTGCACAAAACTCATTCTGTTTTTCTGTTAACAATATATTTAACAATGCAAGAAAGACTACAGACTAGAACATTACACCCTATGAGATAAGGAAGTCATCTGGTCAGGTGTGTGAGTGTAAAATAACTCAATATATGAATTGACTGCTGTGTTGGTGTGAGTCAGTTTTAGAAAAGGAATTACTACTGAAAAAATATCTTCCTCTTTTTAGACGCAGCATATAATGGTAAGAAATCATCAGTTATATCTGCTGAAAATCAGATCGCATCAAATATACCACCCCTTCTGATGTCTTTAGAGAAAACACTTTTAACATCCATTTCCAGTTCTGGGAAGAAGATGGCCCCTGATCTCATCTGCACCCTACACTGGACCTTTAAAGACAGTAGTGAGGAGCAACATTGAGTGCTGCTGTGGAATTCATAAACTGGATGTTACTCTCTGAAAGACTTTTAGGTATAGGCAGTTTTTTTGATAACTTGTAGGACATTAAGAAGCTTATCTGGTTAGCAGAGTGAGAAAAAAATAGCTATTCCATAAGATCTCTGGATTCCCCAGAAAATGCATGAGAAAAACCTGCCAAATTTATTTTCTTCCTCTTTACTCCATGTCATAAAAACTTCTGCAAAAAATTGAAAGGTTCAGCTACTGAAAGAATGTATCTAATTACTATAAAAAACCATCAGGAATGACACAAATACTTTCTATCACCTTCTCTGAGAGACAGAAGAAGTGTAGATGTATTTTTGTGAATACTGAAAGAGAAAAACCTTTCAGGCTTGTTGATTCATGTCTAGGTATCTTTACTTCCTTGAGAACACTCTTCTCAAGGAAGAGTTCCTCTCACAAACAATAACCATTTTAGAACAATTTTTTGTTGTTCTTGGCTAATTAAAACTCTCTTGAGATTTGTTCTAATTAGTATTTTGTTCTTTTCTGCTTTTACTTTTCCTAAGTAAACTGTCCTGGTTTTCACTTAGGTTAGGCTTTCTTTGAGTATTTTCAGTGTCTTGAAAGTTTAAGATTTGACAGTATTGCTCTTCTACTCTCCTTTATCCATGTTTCCTAATTTTCTTGATAAATTACTACTATGAGCAATGTTGCATTCTGCTGTAACATTTTCACCAAGTTCTCAATTATTTTTTTAATCAAATTCAGAAAGATATAAGAATGTCACTATGAGCAATCCAAAATATCGCTCTAGCTCTGCTTTCTGTCAGCAAGCAGAGTGTGATATTCACTCAGTATTATCCCGGAATATAATGATCTTTTGGCTTGGTGATCTACATCTGTGGAGATTTCAAGGCCCATCTGTATCAATCCCTAAGCAACCCCATTTGAACTTTTGTTGACCCAGTTCTGAGCACTTCCTGAAGTTCCTGTCACCCCAGTGACTCTCTGGTGCTGTGATTTCCTGAGTGAGGGCAAGATCCTGCAACTTCTCTCCCTATTGCCTTTCCTCATGTTCTGAATAAAAAGAGGACAAAAAGAGTCACTGAAGAATTAGAGCATATAGCTTAGTCAATTTTCCTAGTTCTCCAAATTTCTCAATAATCATAGTTTCAGATTCTCCTATTCTTTGACTGGCACTCAAAAAAAATTAAAAAAAAAATAAAAAACAAACCACAAAAAAACCCCACCCCAAAACTGGTGTAACTCATCACCATGATTCGGAGAACTCTAAAGATCTGTGTCAACTTTACTGTTCCTTTTCTTTTATCATTACTAGGAAACTTTCAGGATGTCTGTCCCTTCGTTTTTCCAGACACAGGAAAAATATGTAAGTGAATACCCCTTTTTATATTTTCCATTCTTTCATTTGCCCTGATAGAGTGAATGTCAAATACATTTTGTTTGCTCATTAATTTGAGATTTTTTTACTACTTATTTTATATACGTTACTTATTATACTTATTTCCTTAAATTCTATTGATAACAATTATAAAAAATAAATTTGCATGTATTTTTTACAAAAATTACTGCTATAGCAAGTTATCTCAGCTTCCAGTAGCAAGCAACAAATTTGATGAATATTTTTAGTAGCCACAGCTTGAAAGAACAAGTAAGAAGACACTAGGTATCATAAGAAATCAGGAACATATTAATCTCAGAGACAGAAAAATATTCAGCATAAATCTATCAATAACAAAATGAAACACCACTTCAAGCATTAAAAATGGCCTAAGACTGACTCCCTCTTATGAATCTACCAGTCAAAGTTTAATTAGGTCTCAATATTCTTAAACTTGTCTAACATTGTGACCCTTTGGGAAGATATATATGTTTCATCTCCTGACAGGGAATTCTAACAAATATCTCAAAAAAGAGTATATTAGAAAACTCGTCTTCCCAAAATGTATCTAATTTGTGTAAAACAAATATCTGCAGGTAATTAGTCCTTGTAAAATTATTATAATCTTCTCCAGTACATTTGCTCTCATCGTGAAAGAATTTTTCAACAGGAAGGCTGATGTACAGGTTATTGTGATACCATTCCTCTTTCTGATACTGAAACTCCAATCTCTACCTACTTAGCTTTAGTGAAACAACAGAGAAGTCAAGAACAGAACTTTTTTTTAACTTTATAAGATAGTTTTTAATATTTTCTCCTCATAAAACCGCTGGGGATTCCATGTCTTTTATTGCTGCCCTCCCATTGATTGGTCAGCCAACACCTGCTCTTTACTGAATCTGCACTACCGGGCAGCCACAGGTTGCTTCACAGCTGCTGTTGTAATTTTTTGCTGGTTTTCCTCTAGTTGCCCTAATTCTTTAAGATAAAATGAGCAGAAATGAGAAAAAAAGTACTTTTCCAGCAAAATATTGTCTGGTGTTGCTCTTCCATATTAGAAGTAAAATTAATATGAATTGTGAGTAAATTATTTCTTATGGGTGTTCTTGTATTTGCAAAAATATAGTTTTCCCCCTAAATATCTCTTTTCTATTTTTAATTTTATGCTTTATAAATTCTGAAATTCAGTGCAATTTGAGAGAACTTCCTTATTTAGAAAGCAACCATATATACCACCAAAAGAAGAAATTTGATGACATAAGACTGACATCTGAGTTCTTATAATTGTTCCAACCCATTGGTTGTATTTATTTTCTCTGTTGGATGTTGGGACTCTACTAGGCCATTTTCTTCCAAACTTTCCCTATTATAAACATTACTGTAATATTTTCTTCTTCTTTTTCCTGTGTAGGACATTTACCATTTACAGCCGTGTCTGGAGCTGTTAGGCCCCATCTTACTGCGCCTGATTGTTGGACTGGGGGCATTGGGCTCAAAATGCAGAGCAAACATATCTCTTTTTTTATCTTGGCAGACCAGACTGGCAGGCGTTTTTCATAGGTGCTCTCCTTCTTAGTGTTGGCAGTTTGACAGAAAGTGGCTTGAGGAGATGGGTTCAATGAAGAATAAAGTCAATTTCTTGCATCTGTTAGAGTCCAGTGTTAAAGCTGATAAGAATTCAGGCCAGATCATATCCATGTTGCCCTCCTGGAAACACTGACTCCATGACCAATCCCACCCTGTCCTCTATTCCAGTTTCTCATCAGTCCTACCTTCATATCAGAGACACAGCAAAAACTTGCCTCTGTTAGTAGCCAGTTTTATGTGTATCACACATCCTTCTGCTCACTTCAGCTTCTCTCGACTACAGCTTGAATCTTTAATTCTTTTTCTTGTTTGTCAGGGGTTTGCCTCTGTGTTATTTGCTACCTACTTTCTAGAGGAAAAAGAATTACAGTAGCCAGGAGCACAGTTTCTTTGAGACTCAGCCAGGATGCTCTACAGTGTATCATTAATATTTTACCAAAGGGCTTTTCCTCTGGCCAGCAGCCCCTTGCTCCTGCATATGCTCAGGTCATTCAGCTGTAGCCAGCACTGAATTGCAAACAGAGGGTTCTGAACTTTCTGCTAACAGAAAAAGCTATAAATATCAGCTCAATTTTAAAAGGTAAGCTAGTATTAGTAAATTGTGGCAAGGAGAGATAATGATTCATCAGACAGGACACATTTTTTCCTACCCCATTGTTTGCTCTTCTACTAAGAGCAAGTTGAGGTAGCAAATTATGCCTTGAAACTCTTTGGATTATTTTTATTTTTTTCCTTATTGTTAAATAAGACCCACATCAAATATTGCCCCAAATACTGTAACTTTGTAGGTGATTCATCTCACAGGAATTATTAGAAAGAAAATATCTTTGTGAACTGCATTCATTGAGGTGATTTAGTGTTTTTCATGTATTGTTATTTATTAGCATTTCACAGCCACTCATAATAACAGCTCAAAATCCATAATACTGTCATAAATCTAGAAAAAGTTAACTTTATCCTCTCACTTTTTGTTACACACTTTGCACCCATAAATCTTTAGCATTTCTTCCAAAAATAGAAAGAATATCCCATTTCATTTATCTGAAGTGAAAAAGGCTGTGGTGTTATAACTATGTCTGTGATTTTGTCTATGGCACTGGTCCTTCTGCTTCAACTAAGTGGAAGTCCTTGCTCCATTGGAAGATCTAAATTCAGTTTGGATACTGATTAAAAGCTTTTTGCTCTCAGGGGAAGAATTATTTGGTGGCTGAATTGCTCAGTTTTAGTACACTGCTGCAAGCTGATTCTGCATATTTCTGGTTGCTCATATTGACATTATTTTCCAACTGGCGATCTCTATGTTCACAGTTCATTTACACTTGATGCCTCAGAGATTGTTTTCTTGAGCAGGCATTTTGTAAAAATACAGTGAATTAAATGCAACTCTCTGCTGTGCTCTGGATTGTGTGTTCTCATAAAAGCACTTTACAGATAAGGACTCTTCCTGACAATCCCTTAATTCTACTTCCCGTGCTTACCCCAAAGTTTCTGTTCCTCTACAAATGAGAAACGTGATGTATGGTTTGGGTTTGGGTTTTTGGAGGGTTTTGCAGGCATTTATTTGGGTTTTGTGGATTTTTTTTAGGGTATGTTAATGTTATTTGTTTTTCAGATCTGCCCTATACCTTCACTAATCTCTTGAGACATGGCACAAGAATGAATTATTATGAACTGTCTTTCTGTCTCCTGACAGAAAGATTGCTTGAAAAGCAGCTTGCCTGAAGCTGAATTCATCGCTACTCCACTTATCTCCAAGTCAGCAAGGGACAGTTTTACAAATCTCTAACATAAGGCATGAAATGGAATACAACAGCAGCACTGATTTTCTTCTTTGTATTTCATTCTGGCCAAATGAATGGAGGCTGATGGACTTAAAACACAGAGAGCACATTTTGGAGTGTCTTCTTGAAATGTTAACTTCATTAAAATCAGTCACCCTGTGAGAAAAACAGTAATCTCATAGAGAATCAACTCTACCTGATTTATTTATCTTTCCTTGTACATGCTTCAAACTACAGCCTTGGGGTGAAACACTCTGAAAGCTGATCACTCTTCCTGACTTGTGTGAGCCATATTAATTTTTTCGGACAGTTATGTCTCTAATACATTACTAATAAACTTTATTTTAAAAAAATATGCAATTAGGTTACAGCGACTAAAAGACATTGCATTTTCACAAGGCAGAGTGCTTCCCGATCCTTTCAGTGCACAGGGATGCTCTCAAACACATTTTCCTAATAACAGCATTGTTAGTAGTAATCAACTTCTGCTCATGGCTTGACTCCTATCTCTACTCTTATGTGAACAGAAGCCAAGTTTTTCAAGGACGTATCTATATTATTAGCTACTTGTGATGAGGATCTTGATGACACAATCATCTACATAGCCATACAATCAGAATGCACCCTAGAGTGCTGTCTGCTGTCCTAAACCATGGACAAGGGCCAAGCCAGTATTTATGCTGAAGCTCTGGAGGCTAGAGAGCCATTCCCCTGCAGCAGCCCGAATATGGTCACCTCTGATCACTGTGAAATTTTGGTTAACTTTGCATGTGTGAGTTCTGCCACATGCCCTAGATGTAGAGAAGGTGTTTTATCTCTATTTTTAGTAGTAACAAAGCAGTCAAAGTCTGCTTCCATCAGGGAAGGATTCTTTCAGGCTTGGACCAGTATGGCATTCCTGCTGGTTGGGAACAGAGACCCAAATAAATAATAACAACAGTTTTACCAATTAACTAAGGTTATTGGCTTTGCTGTGGCTCTTGCATCTTGCTAAAGCAACACTTAAAAACTGAAAGAATCTTCTTTGCACTCATCCTATGCCCCCTCACCTGAAGATTGCTTTCTGGAGAAATAATTGTGGCAATGAGACAGGAGCCTAGACCTGTCCCAGTCCATGTCACTGCTTTCAAACCTATGTGTCAGGGCATAGAAATGAGCTAGAAGTGACTCTGCGCCTGTGTGCTTTGTCCATGCTGGAAATATTCCCTGCTCCTTGAACTGTGCTGTCATTGAAGAGCAGAACAGAGATCAGAGACGTGTTTAAAGGGTGTTATCACATGCCAGCATTCATGATTCTTCAATTAGACCTGCAGCCTTTAAGGGCATTGTTGCCCTGATCTCATGGCAGCTAAAAACTGACCTCAGACTGCTACAGCTCATTCACTTGCCCAAGGACTTTGAGAGTCCTCACAGACAGAACCTTACTCAGAGCACTTTATATGTAGGCAGAGCACACTGAAATTCTGTGGATATCACAGAAACCTAGAACAAGCTGAGAGAGATCCACCGGGGTCACCAAGTCCAACATCTGGCTCTGCACAGGACACCCCAAGAACCACCCCATGTGCCTGAGAGACTTGTCCAAACACAGGTACTCAGAAGATGCCTTTGCTCTCCCTCTCTATATGAGATCCCAAAATTTATGGGGAAAAATTTCAAATCAGTCAGGAGTATAATAATTCCAATCTCGTTTTTTGATTATTTTTTTCTTTCTCCCATAAATACTTGTAATTATTCAGAGAAAATTTGAAAGTTAGACTGGAAGTAACTCTCTATTAAAACCAACAAGATGTTCTTTGTACAATTTAGAGTTTAATATTAGCAAAAAGGGCTGAAATCAAAATGCAAAGCCTAAGACTGTTTGCAACTGTAATATTTTCTAGAATTGTAACAGAATAAGATACTGGTAACTGCAAGTTTCACTACTAATCCTTAATGTAATTTAACAACTACCAAGGCACAGTATGTTTTTATATATTATTTTCTTTTTAGCTTCATCAAAAAGACCAAATCAAGTGCAAACTGCTATTGTGAGAATTTTTAATCAAATGCAATTATATAATTAATGATACACTACTAAGCCATGGCAGTCCAATTACCATTGATAAACATTTCTTCAGGGGTCTCTAGCTCTTCGTAGTAAAGACTGGCAGAGAATTGATTTCCATTAGGCAGCTCAGAGCCCTTTGGGCTCTGTCATAGATAAATAAGAATATTACATGCTTGTTCTGCTCTTGTCTTATTCTAACAGCTCCCCTTGTTGTCATACTAAATAACTTAGGCTTATTCGGTTGAGGGCAACTTAAATTCTGCATGAATGCTATAACCAGCAAATGCAAATGTTGGAGCGCAGCAAGGTTGCACATTGTGTTTTCCTCTACTACCAGCAAATTTCAGGGTAGAAAATTTCACTGCATTTAAATTTCACCCTGTTATAAATGTTATTAGACACTTTTTCAGTCAGATATCCCAGGAAAATGGTGGTTAAACAGCAGTCAATGCTCACTTAGCTTGAAAGTCAACTACAAGAACTGAAACTTGTTTTGCAATGAGTATGTTAGAGACAATACCAGTGTCTCTTCCTCTCAGGTAAATTCTTGTAAAGTAAACAATATGCAGTAGCTTTAAAGAATCGTTGAAAACTAGAGACAGAAAGCAAAACAAGGGAGGGAAAAAAAGACACTTATCTAAAGGTAACTGACTATATGAACTCCCTCTTCTCAAACAGCAGAAGAACACCGTACATAGTGACAAAAACTAAAGCTTTGCAAATCATAGAATGGTTTGGGTTGGAAGGGGACACAAAAGATCATCTAATTTTAACCCCTTCCCGTGGGCAAGGACACCTTCCACGAGATCACATTGTTCGAAGTCCTGTTCAACCATGTCTTGAGCCCTTTCAGGAACCGGGGATCCACAGTTTCCCTGGGCAGCCTGTGACAGTGTCTCACCACTCTCAGCATTGTTTTGTGGCACATCTGTCCTCGCTCCTGAATAATATGGCTTAGAGTAGTATTACTAGGGAAATGTTTTATGCAGCTATAGGTGTTGGGAGAGGGTTTAATTCTGTTTCTTCTGTAGATATTCTTGGGCTTAATCCAGGACAGAGCTATTCTGGTAACAAAGAAGGAAGGGTGCAGAGCAGCACATGCTTTTCACTTAAAAGCTTGAACAGCTGTCACTGCATGTGCTGCTAACAAGAGGGACTGCAGTTCCATTGCTGTTCTCCAGGAAGTCTCTTTACTCCTGCTGAGGATACAAAGCCACCAAGAACGATCAAGTGATAAAATCCTCATGTGTGTGCATGTGTATGTATAATTATATACATATATCTATATATTTCAGTTTAAATTTACCTCTGGAATGATCCATGGAGTTTATTACCCCTGACTACCTCCTGTCTTTTGCCTTCTTCTGTGCTGTGTTGTAACTACTTTGCTGTATGTGTGTGCCAGTAACCATATATGCCATTATCTCATCCCAGTTCTTTAGAAAATAAATGGAAGAAAGTCAAACAATTTGTGTTACTTTGGGGGGTTTTATTAGCTGTCTTTTTTTTCCCCTTATTATCTAATCTTCTCTTGAGATTAAGAATTAGGCTTTGTAGCACATTGTTAAACTTAGAAAAACTGTTCCATACAAGGAGGGAATATATAATTCCTTACACACAGCTTTTCAGTCCACAATGCCTTACTCAGCTGAGTTACTCTGATTTAGTCCAAAAGGCATTTTTCCTCCTGCCACTGGTACCATTGCACATATTGTTCCAATTACAGAGCTATAGTTTCTTTATGAAGCTGGCTTCAGTTTTTACAGCCAAAATTATTGTGTAAAAAATCGCAAAATCGAATATATATTGTGTCTATTGATTGTGTACCTACAATGAGTCATAAAACTTAATCGCTACCATGACACCTCTTCATAGAATTACTGCTTCAAAACTCTGAATGAATGAACTGGTCCCTATACAAATGCAAAATACATACATGTATTTTTCCAAATGCATGATTTCTATTAACCTAATAGTGAAATTGCCTTTTTTTCAATTTATTATTGTTATTATTTTAAATATAATACATCAGTACACCAGTTGATGCTTAATGGAAGTTATGGCCAAAAATAGTGCTTGGTCATCGAATTCTGGATTTGCAACATGCAGTGTTATTGGCTACATCGCCAGCTACAGAGCTGCATAATCAACAAAAAAAGGGGCT
>VXBU01032194.1:642059-655739 GCA_013400315.1 Bombycilla garrulus | reverse complement strand
ATGAATCCTGGTGTCTCTATCGACAAAAATTAATATTGACATCAACATAGATATATGTGTCTCATTAAATTTGAGTACTCCCATAAATTTCCCTTAGCTTTTTTTTTTTTTTTTGCTTAAATTACAGACTGCTTAAGTTCTGAAAAATAAAATGGTTTTGTGTTAATACNGTCTATTTTGCATTTTTAGATGGCAAATCATGCTGTTTTAAATGCAGATGCTTTGAAAGTAAAACAAGTCTCTACATAATTCTCATGACACGGCTTATCTTGTATATCTCAATGTATATATGTGTATGTATAATGCATCTCTATGTGATTCAAATTGTCTTCTTCAAAATTCCTCCTATTTCTTGCACCAAAGGCCAGAATGGTTGAGCTACTATGAATTCAATTTTCTCCCTAGAGGTTTTGAATGTGAAACAATACAATATCAGCTCAAATTTAAAATAAGGATTTTTTTTCTCTCCATCTTGTCTCTCATTTCAAGATTGTGCAATACAGACAAGGTGTGACGGACTATGCCACAGAGAAGTCCAGCACTTGAGATCTGAAATAAAGATGAATGAAGACCAGTATTGTGCTAAGGGCATTTCTTTCATTCAAAATTGTCATCATTTATTTGTAATTATTTTGTTGGAGAGTATATTCCATCAGTGGATGAAATGCTCTGTTATAGCCATGAGGGAACTAGTATACTGCAGCACACATATCATCCATAGAAGAAATATGTTTCCTTTCCTTCACAGTAACCACCATCAAACCACACCAGAGGAAAGCACCAGGGGCTGTGCATTGCCCAGATTTGAAAAACTGACCCCATGAAGTTATAACTTAATCCCAGTCAGACAAGGTTAGTTTCATTTTTACCAAATTTTGATATGAGCAGTGTAGACATCTATATCTGGTTTCATCAGCCAGATTTCTTTTCTAGCCACAGGAGACAAGGCATTTCTAGAGCACAAGGAATCATACCTATTTTAAAGTGCCTAATTCTCCCTGTTAGAAGTAGATAAGGTGAGTTTATAGGTAGATATTCACACAACAGACATCCAAAGTTTGATGAAGTAGAGTTTAATCTTGGAGATAACTTTAAATCCCAAAATAAACAGTTATAGTTTCCAAAATTCTCTCATCCATCATGGAAATTAGCACGCACTTCAAGCCATTTTGTGTAATATGTTGATACATTAACACCACTGCTACAGCTCTTTGAAGGTTAATTTCAGTTTAACAGTATAATCCTGGAAAAGCTTTCGCTTATTGCCTAGAGTACTGGAGAAAGGGGTCACTGAGGTTGTTTGTGGAGCAGAAGCTGACACAAAAAGAAAGACACTCTTATCAGCACCTTCGTATAAAATAGCCATTTGCTGGAGCTTGTCCATACATGATTCACTGCAGGAATTCAGCAAGTGATTGATAAAGTGAGTACACCAGAAACGTAAGCAGGCTGCATATGAAAAGAATGTAAACAATTCTGCATTCCTGCCTGCACTCACCACCATGGAAACTATAACAACCTTCTCTCTGTTGACATATTTTGCAGCTCAGTCTTACCTCTCCTGTACATAAAGAAGCTGTACTGGCTACAGATCCTCTCCAAATTCACTGCCCTTCCAGAAGGGAAAAGGATCATGATGCCTCCTGCAGCGCCCCAGCACACCATGAAGATAATATTGTCTATTGATCATCCAGAAACTCTGACTGGGGCACAGAGCTGATCAGCCACAGACACCGAAGCACCTACACATTTTTTTGTTCTTGCAGACAACCTCAACAGCAGCTTAAAGTTCTCTGTTTCCAGCTCAGGTGTTAATGTAAGCAAGTCAAACTGAGATGCCAAGGCAGACACGCAGAGGTAGCTTCTTTTGAGCAGGTCCTTAATATCCTGCTGTCTGGATCCTCCTGCCTACCTTGAGAAGATAGAAAGGAACAACATACAGGCTACAGATAGGATGTGGAATGAATACTACAACCTTTTGGATAAAACCAGATTTTCAGTAGAGGATATTATGGAACATAATTTCAGGAATAGCTGTATCGTATTACAAAGATAAGACTAAGTCGGAATGTTGAGAAGAGACTTGGATCCTCCTTACTTTCAGATTGAAAAAGTCATAAATGTTAACTCTTTGATTTATGAGAGCAGATTGATTATTTTAAATCACTGCACATTCATTTGATTTAGAACATTGAAAGAAATGAAAACTACAGTGATAACATCAGTGTATTCTTAAGAGTCAGATTCACATTCTTCATGTCTTGTCTCCTATTACTAAGAACTACATTGACAAATTACAGTAAATGCTTAAACGCATGGACTCCTGAACCCTATTCATATCCTAAATTAATACTGCTGCTTTCATCCTGCTTACTTTGTAAAATGACCCTGATGTTTTAGCGCAGTTGCTTTGCATGAGATTCTTGCAGATTTATGTCAGTCAAGCTCTACACACATCAGGTGACCACTTCATATGACCCTGCTCAGAAGAACAAGGGCCTCCCAGTGTTACACATTGTTTTAAATAGATTTCCCACATTCTCCTATTTATCAACAGAGTTACTCAGTAAAGCATCAGACCTGAAATTTTCTGACTAATTTCTTTCAAAGAGGCTTGAACTTATTCTTGTTCATTCTTCCTTCTGCATATGGATGATAAATCATAGATGTGCAAAGGCTTAAAAATGGTGCCTTGTGTAGACAACCTGTCTCTGTGTGTTGGCTCAGTTTGAAAAAAGTGTGATGAGGTTCTTAAACTTAATCTTTATTTTCTTATGAGAAAAGAGAATGTGATTCGCACTGATGTAAGAGAAAAAAAAAATTGCAGAATACATTTGCAAAACCATGAGTTATCCAGTAGTCCTAAACACAAGTCAAGGCTGCAACAGGTGAGTCATAACTGTGGTATTCCATCCTCCACTGAGAAATGGTTATGTCTCAAAGGGCTCAAAACTAGTTAATAATATGCCAAATTTCAGAAAGTATTTCTGGAAAGCCTGGAGAAATGCTAATCCGTTGTTTTTACAGCCATGTCACACAGATTGGACAATCTACAGTAAAGACTCAAATTAACATGATAAGTGTGATGTGTTAGGGAATACCAAGCTAGATTTTCTGTATGTTATTTTCTGTATGGATTTTCTATATAAAACTTCGTCTAAACAAGCCTACTACAGCTCTTTGGTTAGCAGTAATGTGGATAATGGAGAGTCAGTTCATAAAAATCTACTTGAATTTGCAAAATGCATTTGGAAATTTAACTTGCTGAAAGTTTTTCTGAGTGAATAGTAAATGGTCATGAAGATGTTTACATTTTCATATGGGTTGTCTACTCAAATCACCATTTTTAATCTCTTTTGAACAATCCATATTGATGCACTATCATCCACATGCAAAAGGAAGACGGAACATGAGAAAGACAAACATTTGATCAGAAAATGGAAAACACATTACAAAACCACAGAATATGCTGAAGTGGAGTGGACCCACAAGGATCATCGAGTCCAACTCCTGGCCCTGCACAGCACCATCCCCAAGAGTCACACCATGCTCCCAAGAGCACTGTCAAAACGCTTCTTGAACTCTGCCCAGGCTGGGTGTGGTGACCACTGCCCTTGGGACCCTATTCCAGTGCCCAGCCACCTTCTGGGGGAAGAACCTTTTCCTGATATCCAACCTAAACCTCCCCTGACACAACTTCGGATCATTCACTGGTCACCACAGAGAAGAGATCAGCGTCTGTCTCTCTTTTTCCCCTAACAGGAAGCTGTAACTGCAATGAGGTCTCTCCTCAGTCTCCCCTTCTCCTGAACAGACCAAGTGACCTCAGCCCTCCTCACACAGCTTCTCCTCAAGTCCCTTCATCACCTTTGATCCTCTCCTTGGGAAATTCTCTCATAGTTTAATGTCTTAGATTGTGGCACCCACACCTGCCCGCAGCTCTCAGGGTGAGGCCGCTCCAGCCCAGAGCAGAGTGGGACAATCCCCTCCCTTGCCCAGCTGGCCATGCTGGGCCTGATGCCCCCAGGACAGGGTTGGCCCTCCTGGCTGCCAGGGCGAAGCTGATTCATGTTCACCTTGCCATCAACCAGGACCCCAAGGCCCCTTTCCACGGTGCTGCTTTCCAGCCTCATTCCCCAGACTGTCAAGTACCTCCAGGGTTGCCTGGATACATTGTCAGTATTGTCAGCAGAGTGAAATGATCAATAGCATACCTCAGTGATCTGTGCTGTTAACTTATCAAGAAATTATCTAGAAAGTTACTCCTAGACTATCTGGAAAGGGGAATAGATGAAGTGACAAAATCTGCTGGGAGGCCTTTGAAGCTGAAGTTGTACAAAGCTGCAAAAAATACATGCTCACTGTGCAGCAGCATTTCATAAGAACCTAGTCAAATCCCGGCTGTACTGAATACGTCACAAAACATGGAATGTGAACCTTGGTGTAGATTAACGTAAAGTAATATAATTATGAAGAATGATCCTTACCTTAGGTATGCAATCTTGGTTTACCAGTACCAGAATGTTGAGTGAATTTTAGCAACAAATTCGGTGGAAGTAATTTTCTCAGGGCTTACTGCAGTCAAAAAGCAAAGAAAATGCTAAGTGGTGTTGGAAAATTACAGAGAGCAACCCAAAAACTGCATCTTGATAGTATAATCTAATGTTTTCTGTATATTTGCAAGATCAAGGTGAAAAAAGTACTTTAACATTTTCTTGTAAGGCATTAAAAATAATAACAGCAATACTTCTTTAAAGTCAGCTTCTTGTATTAAGGCTGCCTGAAAGATCATCGATTGCTAAGGTGTCATAATAGGTGTTGATAGTCTTTGCTAATTAAAATAAACACTTGTTTTTAGTCTCTAATAAATTAGTTTTGCAACTAACACTAAACTCTCAATTTGGTCTCCCAGTTGTATAAATGGATATTCAGTTTTGTCTCCTAAACCCTTTGGGGTTGTTTAGTTTTTGTGGGTTTTTAAAAATGTGTAGGTTTTTCTATTTCCCTCTCCCCTACATTTTCATTCCTGGATGCAACACAGTACGAGATGCAGCTATTGAAACCAAGACACTACAAAATAATTGCAAACGCATTAGCACCAGAAATTCTTTAAGACCAATTAATGGGAAAATTCACTAAAAGCTCCATTATGTCTTTAAAAGAGCTTTACATGCTTATGTCATGCAGCTCATAAATAACAGGGATCTAAAAGGAAATCCCTTTGTAAATTGTTCTTCAGACTTTGTAAGAGCAGATGCCAGTCATGAAGCTATTTAAACATAAGTTTATGTTCAGAATAAAAGCACCACTGAATGAATCATGATCTCATTTTGGAAATTACTGTGGGTGGAAATTGAAGACTTTGGCCAGACTGGTTATGTTGCAGATACATAGGGGAACTGAGGAGATTTGAATTAAACAAGGGAACTTCAAACGTGGTTTCTTGGTGATCTGAAGTTCCTGTTAAAGTCAGACACACTGGGCAAAATACAAAATGGAGCTCAGCAGTACATATAAAGCTATATACATCAAAAATCAGAAAGAATGTAATTAGAATAATGATCTATTCTTGTCTTAGTAGCAGTCATTCAAGAAAATACAGAATATAATAAATTGACTGGAGTAAAAGTTGAGAAGCATGAAGCCTGTCCGGTAAAATCATACCCACAGAGTGGCTAGTGAGGCATCATTGTAGGAATGAGGGAGCAATTGAGAGCTCAGACTTCTCCAGAAAGCAGGATGCATTGATTGCGTTAACATTTGACATCCTCCAATTGGAATTACCTCATTGTATATGTTTCTGATCAAGGGTGATAATTTCAATAAGGCCCAAACTGACTCTCATTGTGTTTGTGACAGCTGGGGGGAACAGGCGTGTAATTTGTGCTGTGTTTTCGGGCTGATGTTTCGTCTCGGTATAATCTTAAACAGTCTTAAACAATCGTTGTGAACTGCTACATTGTGATACTTACTATTAACTATCAAGAAGATATAAAAAGAGCCAACCTAAGGAAACTGTCTGGGATTTATCTTATTTAAAGCAATTTCTCACAGTGTCCATGCCAGCTAGACAAGAAACCTTATCAAGAACAGCTGCAAGATAATCAGATGCAGTAAACCCTATCAGGAATGTGTTAATGTGTTGTGATGGGGAACTGCAGCATCTTTTTTTTGCCACCTTTCTAATGTGAAATTATAACTTGAGTTATCTGTAGGTGTTACAACACTTTCAAAGACCACAATTCAGATGTCAGAGAACAGGACATAGGAGCTTTATTACTACTGGTCCCCTCTACCAGGGGTTTATGCATATCCTATGTGCACATGCTAGATATAAATGTAGATATTTAGCAGGTGCTTTCACTGAAATGCAGATTATATTCAATTACACCTTGGCTGTGTTTTCACTTCCTGTTCTTTGGGAATGCTCCTAGAGAGCAAGGCAATAATTTTCCCTAAGAAAAGAGAATGGAGAAAAAAACCCCTACGGAAATAGTAAAAATTCAACACTGTGGATACTGTCCCCAGCTTTGTCGTGGTTCCTTTTCAGCCTTTGGGTGTCAGGCTTTCATTTCATACTATAGAGCACTTTCTGAATTCCTGGGGCTTCACTTCTTCTGCATCAGTAACATTTTACCCCTGTCTTTTTCTTCTATTTTGCTGCCCTTGCTCCTTAGTGCCATGCTCTAGAACCAGTATTTAAGTTGAATTTATGCTGAAGAAATCCCAACAGGAATATCAGGTTGCAGCATTGCTTTCATCTCATTGCTCTTTCAACAGACAGCCCTAACTCTATTTTGCTAATTTTGACAGAGAAAGTGTTTCAAATAGAATTACTGAAAGGCATCTGGTCTCATTTTTGTCAGTACCTTCTTGGATGGTAGCATGGGAAAATGTTTGTCTTATGGAAGTTAATGATAGAACTTTCTCTGCAGATGAAGGAACAGAAGAGCAGCAAACCTTTCATGCTTGTTGTACTGCTCTTTGTTCTCTGTGTTAATAGGCACCATTGGCACGAGAAAATCTTTGGAGAAACATTCTTCTAATGTCATCTCATTCATAACCTACAGAGAAGTAGCAGCAAAGCCAGTGATGATAATCATATATATCCTCCGTAAGATTGAGATAGACCTACAGAATCTGATGGAAGATCAGCTGTAAATGTATCTGCAGATGGTGTTCTCTAATAAAAAAGCTTTTAATCTTAAATGTAGATGGGAAATCGCAGAAAATTTGGCATAGAACAAATGACTTTCAAAGAAGATATAATAAAAACTTAAATCCTTACGACTAGTTTTTGATAAAAGAATTTTCAAGTTTTTTATGGTTATATGTACATATCATATATATGTGTATGTAATAAATAAATTTAAAATATATTTAATCAAATAGCTATTGAATAATGGTTAATTATCATTTCACTCAACATTTTCTTTTTGCTGCTTAAATTATGTGAGTAAATTGCAAGATCGTTTTTAACATAATATTGCCTAACAGAATTGTTAACACCTTTTGTTTTTTGATGGAAATCTACTAGATCTGAGAACTTTCCACTGTATCTTATTTCTCTGCCTAAGACCTAATTATCTGAAAAATGTGCTGTAATGGAAAGTAAAACTATTCACAAATTTGTACTAAAACACTCATAATAAAGTTCCAGCCATAACTAGGACCATGCAGCTGCCAAATATCAATACAGGATTAGGGGACTTGGCTTCTATTTCTTTTGCAAAGAAGGACTTGAACTCTTCTGACTCCTGAGAGATGCAATAACTGTTGTATTGAGATAGGTGTCTTCTTCCACTGCTTCTGTTATTCTATTCCATTTTACATTTCATAATAAAATATTGATCAGAGCATTAAAGTTGCTATATAGCCTGATAATTAGGACAGTAATCTGAATCCTATTTCCTGTGCCAGCTGGTATTTCAGTATGAAGGCATCCATCAGCTTGGATTTAAATCCCTGTTTTAAATCAGGTGGTATCCTAAACTACTAAACCATAGAGACAGACTATTTTGGCTCAATGAATATTTCATTATGTCCAAAGTGAGGAGATGGAGAGCAGCATTCTCTGAGAAGCTGGGAATTATCATGGTTGCGGAAGAGCTAGGGCAGCAATTGTGAAGCTTTCAGTTTCCAGGCTCCTAAATCCACAGGAGCCCATCTGTTGACCTATGAATTTAAAATCCTGGAAGCCTTCGGGCAAGCTGTAAAGGAGACAGACTCCAAGGTTCTTTGTCCTCTCACCTGTTCATTTATTCGTTAATTGGGTGCTAAAGAACTCAGCAGGTACCTTGGCATGTGATTAAAGATTTTGCAACATTTTGGCATGAGATTCATCAAAATCCTATTTGTCTTCTAGTGCAATTTTTACTGTGATCTTTGAAAAATATTTTTCTTTCACTAATTCAGAATCTTTCAAGAGAAAAAGCAGAATTGATCATATTTTCCAAACAGCTAAGTTTAGTTTTCAGGCTTAATTCATTACATGAAATGTAGCCAGACAACTCATGACACATGCTGAAGGAGAGCTCTCTATAGGGGAACATGACAGACTGTGTCACTGGCTTCTAATACTTGTGAGCTTTCATGAAGATCATGTTTCTGATATTTGCGTAAAGTAGGATGCCAGGATCTTATTGCTTGGAGTGGGAGGATAAGATGATCTGATCAGTGTTCCAAGTTCCTGTAACTCATCACTCTCCATTCTCCATGAAGTGGCATTCCCCTAATCTGTCTGCCAAAAGCTGGTTTCTGTTTTCACAGTCCCAAGGATGGTGTAAAATCTCACTTACTTATTACCTTCCTGTTAGGCTAAGTACTGCAAAACCTGTTTCTGATTTGCACTTGGTTTGAAGTGTTGGTCAGCTACTAATAAACTCTCTTTCCCATTCTCCTTCTCTCTTATTCCACAGCCACCCCTGCCCTGTCCCCCCCTCATCCCCTCAGCCCTTTCCCCATCCCAGTTTGGGCATGCTTCCAAGTGTCAGCAAACACTGGGTCTCCAGCCACATACAATAGGCAGTGCCTGCTGTGTTTCATTTTTGTTTCAGATGGATTGAAATAGAAGACACAGAAAGGGTTCTGTCTGGAGTCAAACTTGCTCAAGAAAGTGTGTCAGTATGTTAGACTGTGTTATTTCTCTGATATTGGCTCTTAGATTCATGTGATATTCACACACAAAACCAGTAAAGTTGGAAAAATCCACACGGATTGCTAGTTGTGCCTGGAACAAGCAGGTGTAATCCTGGAAAGATAAATTTAATCCAGTTGCTAGCACTGATTCCTTTAGCATTTAATCAAAATCCCTGTTGTGGCAACGGTCTTATTCTGTTTTTTCCATTCTGCTTAACCAGCAAATGACTCAGACTACAGACCAAGATAATGCTGTACAATTATAGCATTCAAAATGGTTTATGTGTAACTGCTCAAGGCTTGTCTTCACTCTGTTTATTGGCTACCAGTGCACTAAGCTAAATGCAAGTTAACAAATTCCTAAAAATACCCCAGGGATGAATCATCCCTTTCAAAAGGGTTCTGGAGAGTGTTTACCACTGTGATGGTAAGTCATGGGGTAGCAGGGAAGCCAATTTCTGTTACAGAAAGAGACAAGCTTGAGTCAGCCAAATGCTATGTTACAGCTTCTGAATGCTTTGCCTGGAAGATGGCTATTATGAGTTCATGTTCTCGAATTTGGACAGCTAAAGGAAACCGTTAAAGCAAAATTTTTCCAAAGTATCTTGCAACCTGGAGTGTGCTACTTTCCATAGGGATACAGGAATTCAAATTTTCTAATTATTTTTTTTACTTCCCAATCCTAGAGTGACTCATCATTGTCAGAGAAAAGAGTCTGTTTGCTGGAATTTAGAAAATTACCAGTCAAATCTTATATTGGACAATGTGTTCAAATTCATGGCATAGTTGTGTGCTTGGATATTCTCTACTACCTACAGAGCAGGCTGAATTATTTTTGAAAAGAAAATAATTATATGCTGTATTTTTTCCTTAAAATGTTTGTGTTTGATAGATTCAGGATTTCAGATAAAGTCTTAGAAACAGAAGGGTTAAAAAACAACAATAACAAATCAATGAAATTTAGGAGAAGTTAACATTGACGTTTCAACCACTGCCCTGTAATAAACACACAACAAACCATAACAAATTTATTCATCTACCTATAAGCAATTAATTTTATCCCAGTATTAATTATGACTTTCCACTCTGATTTAATCTGATTGAACGTTATTTACTATAAATTGAAGAAATGCAAAAAGCATAATTCGTGGAGATCTTTCTGTTTGTTAAATAATTGTCTCACATTTACAATTTGCTCTCTGATAAATGGCACGGGCAGGAATGCTCCGGTGTGGATTAAGGAGTTATCTCCAGTGCTACTCAGCTGTGCTTTTCTCATGGAAATTTCTATCCCCACACATCTGAGATTCCCTGAGTGGCCACACAGCTGCATCAAGGCATCACTTCAGTTGTGTTTTGGGCACTCTGTTCATCCACTAATCCACAACTAATGCAGGTGGCTTGTGCTCATAAGATGTATTTAGTAGTGCCTTTAGATAACTCAGGTTTTAGTTTGGAAGAATAAAGTCCTGAAGGTATCATTCAATAAATGGATTATCAATTTCAGTTAACATAAAAATGTGTCAGGTCTTCCATATATGCACCTTGACAGGTTGCAAATGAGGGCTATACTGGCTATATTCTCCAGCTAAAAGAGGAAAATAGAGGATAAAAATCCTTTTAGATATCCTGATTCAATCGATGGAATAAATAGAAGGCATCTCACAGCCCATTACTGATACACTCCTCTGTTCATGCTTTGCCTGTCATCTGGGAAGCAACAAAGAGAAAGGCAGGGATTCACCTTGGAAAATTTGAATAAAGTTTGTAACCAATAACATAAATTAAACAGAAATTTGAAAATAAAATTCTGAAAATAGGGATAGTGTGAATGATCCATTTCTTCCCTGCCAGCATTAATTGCAACCAAGCAAGTTTGAAATTCCTCACGGGTGACCAGTGAGATGTGTCACACAAAGGCAAATGGACTGGCATCTTCAGCCTCACAGACCAGAATCCTGGATTTTTTGCAGGGAAACTACTGACTTTTCAGAGGTTAATTAATTTTATTTCACAGTGAAAAAGTTCAGTAAAACCTTATTTCAGAAATAAAACATTTTTTTCACAATTCTATGTTTGCAATTTCATCATACTCCCTTTGTTCCTTGACTCCTCCCTCTCACAGTTACACTTTAATAAGTATTCAGATGTTTGCATTGAGATTGTGTTATAAATCTTTAAGAAAGTAGTCTATGAAAATTCTCACTTGTGCTCACACTTCTCTTGTAAGAAGGGAAAATGTTACTGAAGATGTGCTGCAGCCGTGTTTGCAGAGGCAGATCTGGGAAATTGACTGCTGAGTTTCTGTGAAGAGTATATGAGGATATCTTTAGATAATCACCTGTGATGGAGACTTTGAAATGTGCATCAGAAATGTTTGTAATAGCAAAATGTCCCACTTAATCCCTGAGAAAATTTGGAGGAAATGTTGCTGCTGTTAGGTGAAGTCTTGCTTCACTCTGGATGCCCTGTGAAAGTCCTTTGCAAAACCTCTGCCCTTAGGTTGATGTGAACTTCGAGCTTTTAGCTCCTACATTTTTCTAGATGATGCACTTACTGTCCTTCACTTTGAAACTAAGACCATGCTTTGAAAGAGGTGCTGTAATGCAGCTTCACAGAGTGAGATGCAAAATAAATGAGCCTGCAGGCAGAATGCTGCTTAACAGCCTTCTGGGACCTGTTTATCAGAGCCCAGCCCTGCCTCACATCCATCCTCACCACCATCAACCCCTGGTAGTAGGGAGAGCTCAGAGCACTCACTGGAGCTACTGAGCAGTTGCAAACTCACCAAATAATCCAAATGCATGAGAGGCCAGGAGATGAATGAAAACTTCCTACTTCAGAGTCCTTCCTCTTACTTTTTTACAACCAGACAAAGGCAGCTGACAACCCAAGGCCTCTTACAGGATTTAGAACCAATGAAACTTGAAATCTCTCCTTGGAAATAGGCACACCCCAAAAATGAGAGGACGAAGTGTTTATGTGGTAAATGTGTAAAACGCGAAATAGATATTAATGAAAATTTTATAACGGTAATTTTGTATTAATGAGTGCTTGAGCAAGAAGACCACTCAAAAGCTGGTTTGGCTCAGGAAAATAATTCCTGATGGCTTCAACTTGCCCCTTATTCCTAATTCAAATTCTGCTGAAGAAAGAATGTATTTATGTCAATAAATATATAGAGCAAAAATAACACACAGGCCTAAATATAAGTAAGCATCTGCACAAGCTTCAGTGCCCACAAGACCACCTTCAGATTGTGTTATATTCCCTCCTCACCACTGGGAGGAATTTACATATTTCTATTTACATTCACTCGATCCTGTAAGATGGAACATAAGAATAGAAAAATCACATAATAGTTTTGCAAACAACTCTAACTAAGGCTAACTTTGAATGCAACAGCAAATTCACGGTTTTACACTAAATTTGCTTTTTTCTCTGCTCACAAATGGGTGATAATATTAGAACAGTACTTAAACGAGACCAAAAAAATACTCTGGAATAAAATTATACACATCTAAAAAGATAGTCCTCAGAAAAGTGCTTGAAGAAGTCCAAGCACAAATAATTGTCTTAAGTATGCATGGTTTTCTCAATCGCATATGCATTTTCTATAATTAGACCTGCATGAATAATAGTTTTTTTCTGTTTGCTGGCAGCTCTAAAAACAGACCCAATCAATGAGTGTACAGACATCAAAGGACATTTAGTATTGATTAAAACCAAAACATTTTGGTTTAAAAATTTTTGAAATTAAATATTTTCTCTTTCTTCTGAATTTTAACAAGAACAATTAGCAAAGATACAAATTTATGAAACACTTCAGTACAGCTGTACAAATATTTTTCCCATGCAAAATTCTTCCTTGAAAGGCTCCTACAAATCACAAATAAGGAACATACAGCCTGTTTAGAAATTGCGGACAAAGTGTCAGAATTTAGTTGTGTATATAAATCTCCATCATTTCCAGTTCTGTGCCTTTTTTTTTCCTCCTTATTTTTACTATTTTGTTTTCACCATTTTAATGTGTTCAGCCCTCTGTTCGGCATCTGTCCGTGCCTAGCTTATTTTAGTTTAGATGCAAATGTATTAACAGTGAAATCAGACCCTTTATGCCTGCAAAATCAGAGAGAATAAGCACTCTTGTGTGCCTCAGTGATTCTGGCTTTGATATGGTTGACACTGTCAGGGTCTGTATTGGTTTATATTTTTGACACTTTTTAAGAATTAGTCACCTTTTCGACCTCCTAGAACAACAAGTAGCTATGGAAACAAATGTAGGGGAGAACCTTGTTTGGACTGCTGGACAAAGCAGACATGACAAGGAAATCACTAGAGTGGGCTCATACATATGCACTGTCAAGGTGCCATCCTGACAAAGGATCTTTTTTCACTACAGTCATACGATTTATGGTATCAGCAAGTTTTAGAATGAAGTATGTGTATTTCATTGTTAGAATTAAAAGGAAAGCTTTAAAATGCTTCTCCATGGCCTTTTTTTCAACAGAGTATTAAGTAAAAATGCTGTTAATGCAAAAA
>VXBU01032194.1:590144-641991 GCA_013400315.1 Bombycilla garrulus | reverse complement strand
AAAAAAAAGGAAAAGAGAGAAAGCATGCAGGGAAAAGGTCAGTGTGACAGGCTTAAAGATGTGCTGCTGATTACTCATTAAAGCAATTTTGCAATGAGGATTTTAAACAGTGTCTTTGCTTCCACTAATGTCCTGCAATCTCTCCAGCAAGGGTCAAAAGCCCTGGGGGCTTGACAGGAGATAAACAAATGCATAAAGTTCATGAGTGCTTGAATTCATCCTTCTTCACTGAAATGTACAATTACATCCCCTTAATTAAAACTGTCCTGTTGTATTGCTGTGTGTGCAATAGGAGTGTGAGTTAGGGGTGCTCTAGAGGCTTTGATCCAGACGATGATGTCAAGGTGAGCTGGAGTTCAGGCTCCCTGGAGCCTCGGTTCCTGGTGGCCATGCAGGTCTGACCGCTGGCAGTGGGTTCAGAAGTAATTAAGGGTTCAGTCTTTTGCAAGTGTTTTAACATGTGGCAGTACCTCAACTTTGATTACACTTGAAATGTGGTGTGAATATCTTTTTTTACAAAAAGGAGAAAAAAATCAGATTGCTGCATCAAAAACTTGTGTAACAGATGGGTGTTGACACACAGATATACTGGTGGTGACGGGATACCTGTGGTATGGGTGTCCTACCACTTCGGGTTGGCTCTGCCATCATCCCTCTGCATGGTAGGAATCATGTATGAAGAAACCATACCCTAAGCTGACCAAAGAAACACAAAATTTAACACAATGGATTTGTAAGTTTTGCGTGTTGGATGAAGAAAGGAAAAGCAGCCCACAAATGTTTTCTGCCCACAAATGTTTTCTGCCCACAAAGGTTTTCTACCCACATGGAGCCACTGGCTGCATTTCCTTCATGTGCTGCAGAAATATTCTATCACACATCTCAAAACTCCACAGTGAGTTTGTAACAAGTCTGCACCTAAAAGAAGAATAAAAATTGGAGAGGAGGGAACGGGGAAATGAAGGAAAAAAATGTGAACACCTCAGAAAATAGAGAAACATTGCAGAAATTTTCGTGCCTTTCAGTCCTAACAAAATCACAGAAACCAAACTTCTTTCTGATAACGTGTGATTTTAATTGATAGAAAAGGTATCCCTGGAGGAATTTCTAACTTCAAGAGTAATTACCAGCAATGTTTGACTGCTGATGCCTTTGGGCAGCAATTTGCTCCTGTTTAGTTTAAAGATACTGTCATGTCAATCAGATCTGTGGCGTCATTCACAGGGAATTGTGACACTTAGACCAAGGAAAATGCATGTTAGAAGGCACGTCCTCCAATCCATGCTTAAGGCAGAGTCATTTCATCCAGCTGTTTTTTTCAGAACAGAACACTGGAAGTGTTAATTGGAGAGATGAGACATTCACTAAGCATAAAGATGGTTGGAAACAAATTTCTCCTCTTTTCCTTTACTCAGTTTTATTTACAGACACTGATAGTTCTGTAATTGTTATTTATCATATTTCTTTGCACAACATTAATGAATAAGCATAAAACATTTATTTATGAAGTTCTACACAATTTCTCACCCTCCCTCCTTCCTTCTATGCATCTGTTCTGTAGCTCATCAAAACTAGCTGCAATTTCCATCAGTGTGTTCACAGATACCTATCTGAGAAAAGTTAATGTAGATGCAAAATCTGTGTGCTGGAATTTTGGAGGTGTTGGGAAATTTTTGTTTGGTTTATTAGTTTTTTGGGTTTTTTTCTTTTACCAGCTTCAGGTAGCCAGTCTGGCTGTCTGTGTAAAATGCTCATAACTGAAATTTAAGGGTTTTTTATTAGACCTTAATGGCATATATTATGCTTTGATTTTTTTGAGTGATTATGTATCTTAGAATTAATATTGAAAATAATAATTTAAAAATATTTTCTATGGATATGCTACACACTGATTTAAAATATTTTAAAATGTTCCTAAAATTAAGTCTTTTCTATTTTAAGTCCTCAAGGGACATAATATCCACAGCTGCTGTTTCTAACACCCTTGTGCCCCCACCAACTAGAAGAGAGGGAAATTAATTTCCCTTTTTCAGTGGAAGGCTGGTCAACTATGAGGACTTTACTCAGGAGTTTCAACTATGAGATATGGAAGTACATCTCACTCATGGAAAAAGATTCCCATCCTATCCACCTCCTACCTCCAATTCAAGCCATATTTTTTTCCTTTGGGAAGGAACACTCACAGAGACTGGAGCCTCTCTGCAGCGCAGAGTACAATTTAGGCACCACCATGGCATGTCTGTGGCAGGAGAGGGTTTTCCTTTGTACAAAGAGACTGATCCATTCTTTTCAGAGCTACAGAACACAGAACATACAAAAATTGATGTGGTCAAAAATATCAAAAAGCTACTTCAAGAAGTTCCTTTATATTGTTAAATGTAGTCACTATGATGATTAAAACTGGGGACAGTATTAGCACCTAAAGACCCCAGTTCCATGTTCCAGAAATTGTTTAGATATAGGGTGAGTGAAAGGTTCAGCTACTGGCAGAGAAGTGAAATATTTCCCAGTGTTTTACAAAAGATAACATGCTAGATTGTTCTCCTAGGACTGGACAGCCCTGCAATATTTGGCAAGTGACTTTATCACCTTATGCCTATTTCCTATTCACAGATTTGGGCTGTGAGTATGTCACTCCATGTTACAGTGTTTTCAGATTTGCAGGTGCAAGGAGCTAGTAAATAAAATGAACAATAAAATAAAAAAAAAAGGAAAAGGAAATTAGGAAACCATGTTGGCAAATGAAACAACATTAAAGAAAACATCTGTGAAGAATCTGGAAATATAAAAGGTCAATCTGTTCCCTAACCATGCATTCAATTTTATTTTTTTTCTATGAGAACTGTAAAGTAAAATCTTATATAATCTACCAAATGAATCATCCATGGGAAAGAGAGTTCTGGAACACTGCAGGAAAAACAAATTCAGTGATGCTGAATTTGAGAAGGTAGATGAATTGTCAGATTTCCAAATCTTAACAACTTTACTCCCCAGGAAGAATATGACTCTTTTTAGAGCTTTTATGCAGATATTTTCTAACTTATATTCATTCTATACTACAGCTATGATTCCTGAAAGTCACTCAAATAAAGCTTCTATTTATACTGGACTTGAACTCCTTCCTTATTCTGACCGAAACATTTAGGGTTTGAAAATCTTTGAAAGTAAGTTATTAAAGGTAACTTTAGTTTGATCAAAATTAAGTGAGTGAAATACAACAATTGTAATAAAATTAGAATTTTATAAATAAATAATGTTGGGTTTTGCAGATCTCTACTCTCTTTATCCTTTAAAGAATAATGAAAATATCTTCTAGAGAAGTCAGGAAAGCTGCAATTTTCTACATATTCTTAATTTCACAGAGATCTGGAAGAAAAAAGAAAAATTAGTGGAAAAGCAGAACAGTCACATGCTGGCTATTATTTCTTATGTGGGAGCACACAGAGTAATCAAGGAGCATTAAGGGGATTTCAATCTGTGCTGAGTTTTGGATGACTGGTAGCACTGCAGCCACTGGAATTTTTTCAGGAAATAGGACAACATGTGACATCTGCAGCTTCACTCCTGTGTCTGTGTAACAGCTCAGCCAGGATCTGAGGTCTCACTCTGCCACAGGGAAGGCACAGAGGGGATGTTGGCCCGGGGTGTTAATTGCACCAGGCAACTGAAAATACTGCCTTGGTCTGAAGGCTGTACTTCAGCATCTCCAAAACTTTGCACAAGATAATAACCTTCTGTTGAGTTTTCCAGGCTTGTTCAGACTGCTACACTCTGTGTGATACTGTCATGGTACTTGTGTGTGACACTGCCACACATCTTCCCAGCTGCGTTTTGAAGACACCACCCAAAGTGCCAAATGGAGAATTCCCATCTCTGGGTGTGCTGTGCCTGGGTCTTTGCAGCATTCAGTGATGGAGACCTTGCACTCAGCAGGTCACTCTTCTGGTTGCAGTGCTGCAGCTCAGAGCCTGTCACAAGGCCTGACACAACTCCAGGAAATGGTGTTCACTAGCACAAAATCCATTCCGTGTAAACATAATTATATTCCAGTGTTAGGGCAGCCTTAGCCAGTAGCAGGTAAGGAATACCCGCACTTTGCTCTATTTTGCAGTGCAAATACAGACCCCGCGGCTTTCTTCCTCTCTCTCTTCCTTCTACTTATGGGGGCTGAAACAATAGGTTCAACAATCCGAGAGCTTCAAAGCAGGGTGACAATAATGCTGTTAAAGGGCAGTCAGTCATGCTATGCTTTTGTAAAGAGAAAGCAAATAACCCTGTCATGCAGCAGGTTCCCCCTGATGGGTGGGGTGAGGTGGAGACACCTCTGCCAGTGGGTTATGTGCAAGTAACCACTAAAGTTGAAGGGAGCACCATGGGCACACTCCGTACTTGCCTAAATAGACTTCAGAGCAGATCAACCTGCAGTATCGTAATATCTAAATAAAAAGTACCTTATATCCTTGAATATAAATATTACTTAAATATAGCAAACTTAGTGAAAGGAATTAATTTTTCTCAAGGGACTTAATTTTACAGATTCAAACTGAAGGAGTCCAGTCTCTCCACCCTCGTTGTGTGTCATGATTTCCCATGCACAGATGGAGAAATCAACAGTGAAACAAACTGAATGACTTGTTTCAGATCATGCAGAATTTTATAATTAAGCTATGATTATTTGCTTTTACGGCTCTACAGCAAAACCATATAAGTGCCAACTGCTGCCCCTGGAGTTGCTCTGACTGTCATGCTTTGAACCATTTGCATTTTCAATCAGATTAAACATATGCTAAACCGTACTGCCCACCTACAAATCAAATTGATAGCATTGAAATGGGCTATATTAATTTTTAATGCCACTCCATAGACTACTCTGACTTTACACCATGGATAAATTGATGCACCTCTTGGCCTCCAGTGAGTTTGACATTTTATGGGAAATATATATATACATACACACATATATATATGTAGTGTGTGTTTGTTCCCAGTCCCCAAGAATACCAGTTTCCGTTGTTATTCTCCTTAAACAGCCTGAAGGTAGATCTGTAGTTTTCTGTCCCATCTTTTATAAACCTCACCTTTTAAAAACTGTGACAGTTATCTCTCACTAGTTTAAACACTCCTCAATTACATTGTGAAGCTGAGCAGCTCATTCATAACTATTCTTATCCTTCCTTATTTCTTCATCATTCATCATTTAAAAGGTTGTTTCTCAGTTAATCCTCTGTGTTCTTTTGTTTCCAGTTGTGAATATTCATTTGGCTTAGGAAAGAGACAAATGTGGATTATCCTTTAAACAGTGCCTCAAGGTTAAATTGGTTGGGAAAATAAAGGATTCCAAAAACCAACCAAACAAAAGAGCGCTTTCCCAAACCCTGGCCTTCACAAACTTGTCTCTTGATGGCACCATAAATATGAGGCACTATCCAGGGGAGACTGAGAAGGTTTTATAACGTGGTATTCCCTCTTCCACTACTATGCTTTTTCATAGGAAACCAAAAGCCCTTCATTTTTATGAGATGATAAAAATACAGCTGACAATGTCGACTCTGGACTGGTCACGATAGGAGTTCCTAGCTAATATCCCAACAAGGTGAGAAAAATACAGTTTACACTTTCAGGAACTACTTTGTCTTCAGAAAAAGGCTGCCCTCAAATAAAATGACCTCAACTGTAGCAACTCGCACCCAGCTCAGCCTTTGAAGGCCACCTTAATAAATAGGAGACTCTAAAATGAGCAGTTTCCTTTTCTTGTTGTTTTTAATAACTTCTGAAGGACTTCTGAAAGTCTCAAGTTTGGTGTGTCACTGCCAACTGGCAGAGATCCTTTCTCTGAAGATTTTTTCTTCCTTACATATTAATCTTTACTATGTAGAGAAGAGACAAATGCAGAGATTGTGGAGCTCTCCTTCCACCACAGGAGTCTCTTTTTATGAACAAGTAGCCTGAGACCAGATTCAGATGGCACCTCTTCCTTTTCCGGGAAGGAAAACCCCTGCCTTTATATCTTTAAATTTTCTTTAACTTTCTTTATTTTTTCTTCGGGTGATGGCACTGTTGCTCAATGTGCCACTATATCAGTTGTTGGTGATGTGACAAGTAGATAATATTTACACACAGCCACCAACAGTTCCATGATAAATAAATTAGGTACAGACAAGGAAGGCAAGAAATTGCTTAGCTCTGGATACAATGTCCATTCTCTGAAACCACACTTGATGAAGCATTATAAAACTTACAGTAAAGGAGAGTTTTGCTTCAGGGATAGGATTTTGCTTACTCTGTCTTTTTATTAAGAGATGAAACATTATTTTTCAGGCAGAACTTTGAGTGAAGAAGATCAAGAAGTCTTTCATCCAATGTTTTTTACTGTTGGGTTTTTTAATTTATCATCTATTTTTGTGGCACTCGATTTTCCCAAAGACATGAAGGAAAAGAACACTCAAGAAGTATCAAAGCCAATTTTTTTTTCTTATCTTTCTGCATTTCATTCTATTTTCTCTGGCTTTAATCCCTGGGTAGTGGGGGAGAAACTGTGTGCAGAACATTGTCAAGAATGGAGAATGGAGGCAAATCGTACCTTTGCCTATCCCTACACAGCTTGTTGACAAAGTCTATTTCCAAGAATCCTATGTAGTTCTTTTTCTTGAAAATGTACATTATTCATATTCCCAGTCTTGTGATATGTGCTGTTGGACACTGAAGAGGACTTTTTTATAGCTCAGTGAGGAAGGTTTATCACTTTGAAGGCATTTTGCTAGTTGAATTTCCCTCCTCCATTCCTCTTCCTCCCTCTCCTACTTGGAACTGTTACCTTTTCTGTCCAGCTGATGTAGTTCTATGAAATAAATTACTTCAGACGTACCTAAGTGTACCCAAGTGAGACTGGAGCAAAAGAGGGAGATTTACTTCCACAAGTCTGCAACAGATCTGAATTATAAAGTTGGTGGGGATACACCCGTAGACACCAGTTCACTAACCCAAGTCAGATAAAAAGTGCTAGGCTGAGACACACCAGGGAAAAATTTGAGTCACTGAAAATTTTTTCAGCAATTATTTTTTTTTCCAAGGAGATGAATCAAATATTTCTGACATGAAGGTAAATAGTAAGACATAAAAAGAGAAGCACCAAGTGTTTTTTTAATCTCATCCCATGGTGAGAGGTTTTGGTTCCAGTTGTGTCCGTGTGCATGTCACCTTTTGCCTAAGCCTTCTGAAACCAGAGTAGAGACAGGAAATTCTGCAGTCTGCAGTACTCCTAGAAACATAACAAATCCTGTTTTAAGTTAGGTTTGCAAACTACTAGGCTATGGAATCCCATATCCTTTTATTATATATTACCAACACTTTTGATAAAAGAAGGGCTTCTTATTTTATTTATATATGCAATTACACATGCATTTGTATATAATTTTATCCATATATAATAATTATAATTATACATATGATGTTTGCTTCCTCTTTCTTTTACATTTATGATCCTTTTCTATTAGTACATTCTTTATATACTTGAAATGAAGTTACGGTGGAAGATAAAAGTAAAACCTGCAGCTGAGTACTGAAGTCAAGAAAAGCTAAATAAGTGCTCTGATACTCAGTACTTCAATCGCTCTGGCACGGAACTCCTGTGCTCTGTTTATTCTTGCTGATCTCTTCAGGGCTTAATCCCCTCCCTCTTGTTGACAGCATCAGTGAGTGTAGTAATGCCACCTGTGTGGACATTTGAGGTAGAACAGGATTTGAAAAGGTCATTGTGTTTAATTTGCACCATGAACACCAACTCCATGGAAACCCTTTCATTTCATGAGAAGAAAGGCATCCCAGGTAAGAGAAATGGGTTGATTGTGAGGGTGATCCATTTTTCACCAGATCTTGTTCTTTATTGTAGGTAAAAATACTTGCTAGTGCTTCAACTGCACTATTATTCCTATTCTTTAGGACTTCCCATCTTTTTCTGTGGGAGGAAATCCCACGAGTCCCAGCCATGTTTGAAGCCTGAGATTCACTGTGGCTTGGGTGCTTCAGCAATGAAAGAAAACAATGCATAGAGCCATGCTTACTTCTGGGCAAAATGGGCTGAAAATTGAATACATTCTGTACCCTGGGCTGGAGGCTGTCACGTTTCTGAGCTGATTGCTTCATTGTTAATTTAGTAAGCTACACAAATCACAACTACTTCAGAGGGAAAAAAAAAATGTAAATTCACCTGTAGATCTGTAGTCACTTCATCTGTACAAAATAAATTGCTAAAAAAATTATGGTGTCTCAGAGGCTCAAAGACTATATGTACAGATAAAACTCAGGGAAAGATAAACTGTGTATTTTAACAATTGGAACTATTTTCTTTCCTTTTTTAAAAGTGACTTATAAAATCTTCCTCCACATTTGAAAGTGAAAGCAGTCTCAGTGAATCAGCAAATCTCAATTGGCCTAATCTTGGCATACTGTGTATTTAACATTGCAAGAGAAACCGTTTATTTAAAATAATTATTTGGAAGGTTGAAGACAGATTTAATATCAACAAATTGCAGTTCCTTTCTTTGTGTTGTAGCTTTTATGAATCTGAATGAAGCATTTCTCAGGTCTTTGAGACTTGTATCTGAAACTGTAATATATATCTTGCTTCCAGTGTGACCTTTAAGGGTTTATTTTTTTGATAGGTTGCTGTTCACAGCAGGGAAAAATGGCAGGAGGAGATTTCTTTATGGCAGAATAAAAATGTGTTTACCTAAAGAAAAAGCAATACAGAGCATAGACTTCTTTTAAAATGACAGGAAATGAGAAAAGGCTTCTCAAAAAGCTTTTGAGGAACTTGGTTCACTACCTGTAGCAGATCTCATCAATGCTTGGTGTTAATTTACTCATTTCATTCTTTGAGAGACATGTGTTAATATATATTTACCCTTCAGGAAATTTATTAAACTCAGGCTTGTTGAAACAATAACTTTTATTCTTCAGTGCTAGCAATGGACTAACAAAACAATTTGATTTAACCAGAAGAGTATTCTACGGGTCTTTGCCTCCTTGAACTGGCTAGGAGAGTTCATTTGGGAAAGGATTACAGGCCAGGAGTCACTACATGGTTATGCTGTGTTACATATTTAGTATGGTGTTTTTGGAGGCCCAAATTAATCTTGACTTTGCTCATTTTTGTGAGGAATCGTGGCAGAAAAAAAAGACTTCGGTAATATGGTTTAGCATTGGCCTATCCATTTCATCTTTGTTTTGGTCAAGGGGGACTGTGAGCAGTTGAGAGCTTTCTGTAACCATATGTCACCATCTAAGTAGGAATTACAGTGTGACCATGCACCTCAATGTTCAGCAGAGTGCCTCAGGGACTGGAATAAGAACTAAAAGATCTCTTTGAAAAATGTTTGTTGCCTATGACACTGGCAAGGTTTAAGAAAATGTAGCTGGGGTTCAGATTTCACATGGAATTTGCCATTTCAGCTTACTGGTCTGGTCAACAGTGTGCTGAGGAAAAGACTGAAAATGTGGACATTATTTCTAGATTTGTCCTTGGTTTTCTGGCTGACTTTTGGTCATTTTTTCCTGAGCTTATTTCTTTGTCATTTCTTTGCCATTGAAGCACGAATGATGCTATGCCCACTATCTGGTGAAGCCTGTGTATTAAAATAAATACGTATTCTGAAATAATGAACAGATTTAAAATGCTGCATTTTTATCCCAGTGTATATTGTTCTTAAGTTGCCTATATATTTCTCCACACACACCAGATATGAGTTGCTGGCTATCTCCTGCTCGTACATTTTCTGTTTGTACTGAAATGGGCAACATTTGAAAGAGTGCTGCAGTGTAGCACTCCTCATCAAGAGGAGAGCAGAGCAGCCACAGAGCAGCAGCGTCAGCAGGTTTCCTGTCATGCAAACTTGGAACCCCCAGGGATGTTCAGAGCCTATTAAAGTCTGGACAGGGAGAATTAGTGAGGTCACAGTGAGGAAAATCATGTGCAGCCCAAGGTTCATATGAAAATAGATAAGAGGCATTTATTGCAGCTTTTCAGAGACTCGCATGACAGCAAGTTGGTGGTATTTTTAGTAACTTAGAATTATGCCTGTTATCTATGGAAATCCACAAAACACAACTTTCAGTAAATGATTTTCAAATACCTCATGCTCAGCAGGGAAAGTGTAACTGCTGAAGTAGTTATTTAAAGTTACTGAAAACACACTGTGTGTGGATAAATACTCCAAGATGATGTAAATTTTTAATATTCCTTGTTCTACTCTTCTGTGTCTGCTTTAATTTACTAGCTTAATTTAACTATGTTAAGTCACTGAGCTATGTAACAGGAGTCTTTAAAATACAGCTTTTAAGTTTACAGAATGCTGCATCCTGTATGCAGTTTTCTAACAAATGTCCAGGAACATCTCAAATTACAGTGACTTCGTGACAGTTCAGCTCTCTTTGTCTACTGCTCTCCTACAAAGTTTCCAAAAAAATAACTCTGCTATGTCTAAATTTTGAATATCATGTTTTTCCTTTATTAACAGGAAAGGCATTAAGATTTTTAACATTCAATATTAAAACAAAATAAAAAGAAAAATGAATTTAAATTCATCTTATTATAAATGGAAGCAGTACAATGAATTGCAAAACTAGTGCTAAGAAACATTTGGGATTTGACCCTCCATAGAAAATTTCAGGGAGGTTTTTGGCCCTATTTATGCTCACTGAATTCAAAAACGAGCCTTTATATCCTTTACATTGAAGGATAATTATGGAATCAATATCTGATATAGTTAACATTCAGGTAAAGCAGTTCCAGTTTCATCATTGCCACAGAGGTTTCATACAGAAATAGTATTCCTCTATAAAGATAAAACACAGAGAAGGATAAATGGAGTAAAAACACTACCCCTAGAGAAATTGAAACCCAAATGTTAAATATTAAAAGTATTCCATAGCAGGTAGGTATTGAGATATACAGGATGCAAACGTAGTTCACCTTGACAGTGGGCAGTGCTACTTACCTTGATGTTCACATTTTACAAAGTTCTCAAGTGAGAATGGTTTTCTACATACACAGACTCTGAAATGTATACTCAAATTTTGATTTAAATCTTCCAGTCACCAGTGAACCCTGATTCTAAAAATGTTGTTTTCTTCTTGAATAGAAATGGTGGAGGAAGGTACATGTGAACTTGAGATATCACAGCAAGTTCAAATCTGAAATTATATCACCCACATTTTGTTATTCAGGAATCATTCATAGCCATGGAACCTGACAGGAGTTCATTATATTTAATGTTTAAATTTTAGCTGTTCTGCATTGCATAACACGGTTCTCAATGTCATAACAACCACTATCAAATTCCTTTTCCCAGAATCTGTTAAAGGTACAGCTGCCTACATCTTTCCTTGTCAGCTAATAATAACAACAATAAACTATAAAAGAGAGAAAATATTTTGCACACATAAACACATAAGCATTTCTCACTAATTTATCTGCTCTGTAAGATACTGTTAAGGCTACCAGTGTTATTTTATAGATGTGTCTTCTTTTGAGAGTACTGTTATCAGACAATGACAAATCCATTGGTTCTGGTTGTATCATGCTCTGACGCTCAGCCATCTCAATCTGCTGCAGTTGCTGTCTGAGACCTTCTTAGGGGGAAAAACCTGAGGCACAACAAAATAACTCAAATGCAGAAATTTTGTTTATCTCTCTTTCCCTGGAGATGTGGAGAAGGCTGCCACCCTTCTGTTCACTGTGTATGCCTGAAGTGATACTCCCATGGGACTGGAGGCATCTGAGGATACCACTGCAGTTTAAAATATACTGTTCTGCACTGGAAACATGCATCGTACTATTTCTCCTGTATGACTAACTCCTACCTCTCATTTTACATTGCCTATTTTACCTTTTCATAAATCTAAAAGTCTCCAGAATGTGCACCGTAAATTTCTAGGACTTTTGGTTTACTTGCAGGTTGAGACTAAATAAAATACTAAATAAAATACTAAATAAAATACAAATTTCAATTACAGATTCAGTGGTGCTGCTCCCTAATTTAACACTTTTAAATATGGCTCTGAGTTTGATTTTAAATTTCTTAACAAGGCTTTTGTTTAAAGCTATTTTCTATTGAGTCATTAGGAAATCCAATATTTGAGACATTTCAGACCAAAGTCCATTTAAGTAGGTAGCATGCTCTTTTTAGATTCCCTGACTCAAACTTGGAAGACTCTGCATTTTAGGCATGTGTTAAGCACACCCACCAAATCAATGATTCAGGAATATGGTTCTATCTTGCCCTATAAACTCATTAGGAATTGTGTGGGAAAATAGTAGCAGAAATGGGGGCCTCTGTGGATATATGAACACTGATAGCCTCTCAGGCCCTAAAGTGGATTTGGAAGGATGATTTTGGATGTTTCTCTCACAAATGAAGATATACAAGTTCCACCAGAGTTGCACTTCTGCTCATTAAGTGCAATTTTAGATCACTCCCTCTGTATCAACTTTCCTTAAACAGAGGAAGATTTGAACAAAAGCTGGCTTTTGCAAAAGCTTTTAAAAGGCTCAGTTCTCCATCCGTCTCACAGTGTTTCTTGACCTTAACCGTGAAATGGACAGTGCACAAAAATATTAATAAGTATGTATATAAAACATAGGGTGGTTTTTGTGTTTGTTTAAGGTTTTTGGGTTGATTACTTTTGTTGCTGTTGTTTATTTTGGCTTTTTTTTTAATTTCAAACTGAAAAAAATATCACTTGGGAAACGTTATATGCTTCTCTGTGTGTTTAATTTCATCTTTTCTCATGCTGGGAATAGAATCACAGTGGAGATCTTTATTATGCTTTAATGGTTGGGGGAAAAGAGGGCCTTGCTACATCTATGTTGCCAGCACTACACAAGTCATAAACAGAATCAAGATTTTTAAAATCACCAAATGTGATACCAAATGTATATTTTGGCGGTACCAAATATGTATTTTTTGGAAAAAAACATATATGTGTTTCTTCCTTACCAAAATTTTTAGGTATCAGCAAAATATACTGCTTATTGCAATAGTCCATATTCTTAGGAATTAAAATGTCACGTGTATGGCACAGGAAATAATTGTTGTGGGATTCTCTAACATATTGTGATATTAGATTAGTTACCACAGAACAGAAAAATAGAGAAGTGCTGGCTCCTATAAATTCAAACAATAACCTTTTTACCCCTTTTTTCTGTGAATCAGAAGACTTGAAAATTTCAAGTTCTTTCTTTTCTCTTCCAATGGTGGAATATATTTACACTATTTGCAAGAAGCAAAAAAAAAAAAATCAGTTGTTTGAGATTCTTGACATTAAAAGCAATTAACAAATCTACCTAGGAGATAGGTGCTGTAAATACCTAATTTCTTCAAGATCTTTAGCTTTATGCACTAAACTAACAATTCCAGCTTCCTTAGAAGACATAAATACCAAACTATTAATGTATTTCCTCTTTACTTCAAGAGGAATAATGTTTCAGAGTTGAGTTTACAAAATACAGCTGGGATTGGCATTGCAGTTGGGAAACACTCGACACCACAGCTCACAAAGAGCATTTCTTGGGCTCATCTCTGAGGGTGCATGGGTGAGTGTGTATGCATTTGTGTTTGCTTTCATTTTGCTTGGATACAATAAATGCAAAATTAGTTTTGATTTTTCACAAGTGCTATTGAAATCACCGTCGGAGCTGCAAAGTACATTCCATGAGTCACATGTTGACTTCTTTGAAAGTATTTCTCTTTTCTGAAGTTGCTACTTTCTTTTTTTTTTTTCCTTTTTTTTTTTTTTTTTGCCAATTTTTTTCTTCTTCTGTGGAAACAAAACAAAGCTCTTGGCAAGGCACCCTGCACTTACAGCCCTCTTCCTTCTCCTTTGTGAGGTGTGATGTCACCACTTGGCACTGGGAAAGCCATTGTCTCACTGGGACTCCCATAAATGGCCTTTCTGTGCTCCTGATTTACATGTTAAGAAATTGGATGGGAAATGCTTGCTGTGGTGACTCCCACTTTCCTTTCAGTTAAACATGATTTGGTAGTAAATATCCACAGGATACATTGTTATTCATGGTACATCCTGCCTACCACCTAAGAAATTGTTCTTTTTTCTTTTTGCGTTTTTTTTTTTTTTAACTCTCAATTTGAATGGAATTTGCAAAATAAAGCTTTTCTTCCCTTCTCCCCCATCTCATTCCAAACATTACAAATGTTGGCTCTGATATTTGAACATTTCAATCCTAGAACAAAGGCAACTTGTTTCTTTATTTCAGAAGTAAACTCATAATGGTGGCACACTTCCAGAGTGGCGTACTATTCCTTACAGAGTCGTATTTACTATGCTTTTGACAAGTCATGGCAAAGCTATTCTATTTTGAAACTGCTCAGGATTGATTCATTTTATAATGAAGCATTCCCTTCTGGATTGCAAAAATTGCGTGGGGTTAAATTAGAAGATAAAGGAGGTTTTGTGATTAAAGAGCTCCCCACAGTCTTCTCTTAGGCTTTGAAAAATAACTTTATCTGAGTTTTTCACCTGTAAAATGGGGAAAATATTTCTCTCTGCTTTTGGTTTGAGTTTTGTTGCTTTTTTGTGTGTGTTTGTTTCCGTGTTGGTGGGCTTTTTTGTGTGATTTGAATATTTTAGCAGCTGAGGCTCTGTGTGTGCACAAGAATTACCCCAGTGGATTCCTGATCTCAGATGAGCCCTCCACAAGCGATTGTGATAAAATAGCTAATAATAATTAAATCCCAAAGAACTTCAAGATCAGTGGAAGTTCATCTCTCATCTGAGGCATTTTCCTCTCTCACGGAATAAGCACATTGTAAACAATGGCAAAATGTCCTCTGACTTTCCAAAAGTTCACCAGTGAACCACATCATTTGGAGCACTACTTAGATCTGTATTCAGGATTCAGGTAGTCCTCCGCTGTGTTAAAAAAGCTGTATCATGTGATTTCTTCTATTCTTTTAGGCTTTTAAAATTATGTCTATGATGAACATTTGCCACCTGTATTTGTTAGAATGTGATAGGCAGGATCCTTGGTTGATGCAAGTCAATGCTGTTCTGATTTACTCGTATTAGGTTTGGCTCTCTGCCTGTAAAATAAAAAGGGAGCTCAGATATTGTTGTAAGTACTGCTGTGAGCTATTTTTACTTAGTCAACCAAGAAAAAATATCACCACCCTAAATAAAGAGAGTTTTAACAAGTCCTGAGTAGGTACTCCAGGGCCGTGAAAAATCTGTTTCTTCTCAGTGAGCATCTGGAACCCCCAGTGGAGCTCTGGCCCGTTCCCATGCGCTTTTCTTCCAGCAATAACACCGGAGAGTGGCAGTTTCCCATCAGCTCTGTGGAGCAGAACTGTAACCTCAGGAAGGAGTGAATAAACATCATTGCCAAGCAGCAGCTCCCGAGGAGAAGGGTGAAATTTCACGTGTTTAGTTCATGTGGAGAAAGGAATGTTGACCAAGTTCATCTGAATGATGGAAAAATATCCTGGGTTTCACTAAAATTACTTTCTCCTTCCGAGGGCTTGACAGCCACTTTCTGTTTCATGACACCAGCATTTTTCAACAACAAAACTGCCAAAAAATTCTGAAGCGACCTTTATGGAAAGAATTATTAAGCAACTGCCTTATAGTGAGCTAAACAAAAGAGGCAGTTTTTTAGACACACTTTACATTGTGGGTACAGGATAAGACTGTAATTTGTGTTTTATCAGACAGCATGTGTGCCTAAATGTGATGCTAATTTAATATTCAAAAGCCTATTTAGTGTTTTGAGAGCAAGAACTTGATATCATTTGCAATTCTGAAAATCCAGCTAATGCAACTAAATATTACTTAATTAATAATTTCACAAAACAAGAGATATTAGTAGGTGGAACAATATGTTTTCTAGCACATAATGCATGTTTCCAAGGGGGACCTCTGAAAGAATACAAATTAACTCCTCTGGAATTTGGAGTGAAAAAAATATTAAGACAACTAAGAGAAAGAGACAGTAACCAGTGAAAGAAAGGGAGAGAGAGAACAGATATGGTAGAAAAGGTTATATATAGCATGGAAAATAAGTTACAAGGATTTGAAAACATCTGGAATACATTTCTGGAATGTCTCTGAAAAACAAAGCAAACCACAGGAGGAAAGTCACACTAAGCATTACTCAATTCTTTTCTTCCTTTCCTTTTTATAGAGGAGGGGATGCAAAAAATGTTTGATGTAAATGGAAAAATTTCTTCCACTATATGTGTTCTGCCTCCATAGGCTCAACTGACTAAGCACAAACCTAATTTTAAACATTTCAACAGCTCCTTAAAAATCATTTAGATTATGCTTGTGTTAGAATTAGGGATATAAAAGGGTCTGAGTGAAAACCTCTTTCCTGTGTTTCTGATGAGCTTTGGAATGGGCTGGGGCCAAGTGCCTTGCCTTCCATGTCCTACATCTTGAAATCCAGAGATTTAAACCAAGACATCTGAGAAAGAGCTGTATTAAGACCAGTGTAGGTCCAAAGTCCTGTGAAACACACTTTTGTCCTTATTCAGCCTCAGTGCACTAAAAGTATGAAGAGTGGATTGGTTAGTAAAAGAAAAAAACAAATTGCATGATACCACTTAAAAATCAACTGATGTGAATGTATGAACCACTCAAAAGTAAAGATTTTCCGATTGTAAATGTGACACACGTGTGAGGGTCGGCCCAAAGATCTCGTTTTGCCTCCCGATCGTCGGGACAGAGACTGGAACAGACCCCACAAGACACACCCTGGCCTGACTGAGGGGGGAGATGTTTGCTAATCACTGTAAGTGCTCTGCTCTGTGGCACAGTGCTTTGGGCAGGATGGCTAGCACGCAGGTACTGTCACAGTACAGCATGCATACTGCCACGGAACAGCACATACCTGCTCCTCGAAACTGCGCTGATCAGCTATGGGCCTTGCTCACAATAGGCCATAAAGCTCCCTGCCTTTTGGCCAGAGGCCACTCATCTTGGAAAAAGACTTAAAACTGTGACTCTGTGAAGGGACTCTTGAGATCTCCCCATGGAAGAAGACGTGTCTATTGGCTGGGCCACGAGGACTTTGTCTCGCCGTTGGTAGCTATTTCCCATCCTCTCTCTCTTTCTCTCCCTACTTTGCTCTCTCTCTCTCTCTCTCCCCTCTATCACATAACTGAGTTGATCAGCACTCAATAAAGTGCTTCGTTGTTTTGTTGAAATTATAGTCCTTTGCTGTTTGCCTCTTATTTTGCACCTCGAGATCTGTCGAACCATCACAATTTATACCTTGATGTTAAAGTGGATTGTGACCCATATGTCATGCTTCATTTTACAGGTATACTTCCTGTTGCTCAACATTTAACTGCAGAGACATATATCTATTCTTTAGCAAATGTAGCAATTCTGGCCTTAGCCGGAAGTCAAAGTTTTTATCTGAAACAAGAACTTGCACCTCCTCTATCCTACTATTGTGAAAAAAAAAGAAAGAAAAAAAAAAGGAAAAAAACCCCAAACAAACAAAAACCCTCAAAACCAAACAAACAGAAAACCCCGGTGTTATTCAGAGAGAGGCCATGACTGCATGAACAAAGTTGATGTCATGAGAAAGGGATCAGGCCCAATATTTATGAAGTCTTCCAAGCTGGAATGTTTGTAAAATACTGCAAATTCTGGACCTGAAACCAACTGATATGTTCCAAAGACAGTCAGTTAGGTCTGAAAAACAAACAAAAGTAGTGCAAAAGTAACACTCTAGGGAGCTTTGGATCTTGTCACTTCCCACGCTCTGTTATTCCCAACCCAATTCCCTCATGGAATCGTTCAGCTCTCATGATCCCTTAGAAATAAGGATGTTCTGTTATCAGCACTAGGAAAGAGTTATCTTTGCGGTCATGCTTGCCAAGGTCATATTCTGGTTTTAGCCAACCTGAAAACAGAGATCTGAAGCCTGAAGATTGTAACTGACCTTAGTGCTGATCCTATCCTGTTATCTGCGGTATACTCTGTGCCACTTCCACCTTTTGTAAAAAGAGGAGGAATTCTTCAATGCATCTGACTTTTGTACTCTTCTCTACTAACTGCCTTACAATCACTATCCAAAAGAAAAAAAAATTGTTCTGCTTCTCAGACAATTATGTGATTCATCAAGTTTTCCTCTTCTTTTTTTGAAAAGTTTTAAACTTTAATACTGTAAAGCAGGACTCTCTATCAAGCAGAATTAACCACCTTCCACAAAACGTCTTATCATAAGGTTTTCAGGCCTTAAGAGAACCCAGAACTTACACTTGTGTGGATTCCACATAAGCATAGATAATTACTATGGAAATGATGAAGTCACTTCTGCGCAAAGTCTGAGCATTAGAGAGCTCTTCCCCCCCAACCAAAAAAAAAAANAAATGGAATGTTATGGATTAATTCCCTAACCATTGTCCAAATTGCCTGAATGATGAAACAACAGTCTCTTCTGAAGGGCTGAGAATGACAAGCTGATTTATTGTGATCTCAGGGAACGTGCAAAAAGCAAGTCAGATTTCTTTGGCCAGAAAGAGTCAAAAAGTTTTGGTATCTTGTGGTTAGAGTTCTCACAGGAAATCTCAGTAATTCAAATATTGTTGTCCTGTACATTAAGCTGAAACTGCACACAATTTATAAGGAGATATTTTGTGGCCAGCTGTAACCCAAATGAAGATATTTCTTTTAAGTCCTTTATTAGTATCTTTTCAAATGTGTCAGAAGATAAGCTATTGCACACTTTCCATTAGATCTTATTATGACAGTACATCACTAAACACATCAAGAATTAAGCATAACTCTGCAATATTTAATTAATTATTTTCCTTCCAAAATAATCCTTATGTATTTTATTCCCTATCTGAGCCTGACCATAACAGTTAAATAAATTCAGTGTAGTTTTATTCAAGTTGACAATTCATTATGGACCCTTTTGCCTAGAATTTTTGTTGGTGTATATTTAAAGGAGACAAGTAGGCAGAATAGTGCACTCAGGGCAATCCTACTTGAAAAGCAATTTTAATTTGCATTATTGATAGACAAAAAAAAAAGTACAAAAGGTTTAATGGAGTTTAATGAGCAGGTCTTATGATTGCAGCATATTCCCAATAGCTTCTGTCTATTATCTCAGCATTATAGTAATCCTAGGAGTCTGTTGGTGAAAATGTGTGAGCTTTTTCTACCTTCTGCCTCTCTGACTTTTTCATTTGGTTCTTTTCTATGGCCTTTGGAAGAAATTGCAGCTTCTCAACTTTCCTCTGAGTCACTGAGTCCCACTGTGCATCCTGCTTCAAACTACAAAACATAATCACAATGGCCATGAAATTCTCTTTTTCATATCCATTTGCCAGGTGCAGTAATTGCATGATGAGCATGAAATACCAGGGGAACCCTCCTATAAAGTGGATATTGAATGAACAACAAGAATAGATGGCACAATTAAAATTCTCTGATCCCAACACTCCTGTCCTTTCTGCACATTAACTAAATTATTTCTTTTTCTGATCTGCTGCAGAGTGGGTGATTATGTGTTGCAATGAAATGTCGTATTGAGAAATGCAATCTTCATGTCTTTCATGTCAGTTCACAATCCTTAATTCTGATGATGTTTTTGTTGTTGGTAAGTTATGTAGAAGAACGATTTAACTTTATGGCAGGTTGATCAATAGGTCACTTCCATAATAGCCTAGATTGCTTATGATTTCTGCCATTGGCACTAGTGTTAATATTTCTGCTACCTTTATTTTTCAAGAAAATAACAGATTTAAAGTAGAAAATAGTGAGTACACTTATACAGGATTTCTTATGATGGAAATTCAGTTTATAAAATCAGTGAAAATTCATAAGTATAACCGTTATATTTTGAATCACCAAAAGACAAAAGAACAGAACAGTATATCTCTGCGGTAACAAAATTCCAGTGGAAAATGGTTTCTTTTCAGGGAATAATGACTATAGAATATTTTTGTTATTTGGAAATGCCTTTTTTAAAATCTATTTATTTATTTTTAATAAATATGGCAAGTATTTGAAATATAAGTTCTTTTTTATTAAGAAATTAATTATTTCAGAAGTGTCCATACTATTTATGGAACTGTAATTGTACCAGATTTTCATTCCCTTCTCTGAATTTTACAGTATGGCAGAATGTATTAACAATACTGTCTCAGCTGGGGAAAAATGCTGTGATACATTTTTGGGATGTGTCGTCTGACAGGAGAATATAGTCATGGCATTAAAAGTGCACAACTCTTTTAAACTAAATTTAGACTAAAAATTCTTCATTTTTACCTGAAAATTATTAGCCTTTTTCTTCCCTTTTAAATTAATAATGCTTTTATTGTTATTTTCACTAGGGATAAGTGAAAGAAACAGCTACCTTGAAGCCAAATGAAAATTCCTGGCAGGTCTTTCTTCAGTATTTGGACACTATTATCCATTCTGAAGCTCAGTGAATTGAAGAGACAGACATGCTGCAATTGTCATTTTAATCTGCAATAGTGGTGTAGAGCTGGTGGCAGTACATATTAGACAGAGAATGAATCACAGAGTAGAAAAATGTCAATGAGACAAGCTGAGGTCTTCAGGACTGACTTTTATTTATCTGTAGTATGAATTTCACTTCATCATTCAGGTTCTACAATTAAATGAAGAAAACAAGACTCCAGCTTAACTTGAGTTTAATGGGAACAATATCTTATACTGAGGACAGCTGAGCCAATATTTTCCTAGGAAACTATGTCATCAATGTTAACGATGTTAATAATATTTTGGCAAACATTACAGTAAAAATTAGCCAAGAAAGAGGCACTGATCTATTATAACTTTTATTTTTACTGCCAGTTAAACAACTTCTATCTCAATAAGTGATCTGTGAATCTGGCATCTTATTACTGGTGGTAAGACTATTCATCTTGCTTTAGTTATTTTGACCCTTGAAAAGGGAACTCTTATCCAAAATGTTTAATATCTATATTATATCTCAACAAACAATATAGATTTGTTGGTTGTAAGTCACTGATTCACTCCCACAGGAATGAAGGGAACTCTTGGTACTGAGTCAGAAATACTGTTGACCGTTTAATTCTCTACAGTTCCAGTTCTTTAATTTGCTATTTATAAAATTGTAGAATTTAGTAGGACGTTCTGAAATAAAATATGCAATTAATTATTATACAAGCTTCTTCATAACTTTAGTAATTTTTAAGAAATTGCAGGAAGCACAAAAGAATTCCCGTAGAAATGAAGTAGCTGATACATTTACTACAGCTGTGAAGACTTAAAGATAGATGAGTAATATTTTCTCATTCTCAACACTAGTTTTAGAGATAATGCTTGAGACATGCAAAGGATGATTAACAGGCTGTGCATTCTGATCTATTGGCATCATGCTACTAAATCACTCCAAAATAAGTTTGCCATTCACTACCAACTAGGAAAGAAATGGAAAGGCTTGGCATTTTGCTCACATTAACTGCTTTCATAACCATTCATTTTCAAGTCAAGGCCAAGAGCTGTTCTAAAACATGTGTAAGTCTATAGGCTATATTTACCATAAATATATATTGACTCTGAACTCAAGCTTTTCATTAAAAATACAAAAAAATTGAAAATTGGGCACTGGAACAGATTCTCCAGGACAGTGGCACAGCTCCAGTCTGGCAGAGATCCAGAAGTACTTGGACAATGAACATGGGGTGATGTGTGACTCTTGGGGATGGAGCTGTGCAGGGACTGGAGTGGGACTTGATGATCCTTGCGGGTCCCTCAGCATCTTCTGTGATTCTGTGGTTCTGTGATTCTATGAAAACTAGGATGTAATTAGTAATGCAGTCACAAACATCTTATGGGAATTTTTGGACCTGCACTTGAAGTTCTATTATTCCAATTTTTGAAAAATATTCTCACTGCTTGAGAAAAAAACAAATTGTGATTCTTTTTCGTTTGTTTGGTTTGTTTTGTTGTTTTTTTTTTTGTTTGGTTGGTTTGGGATCTTCTTGGTGATGGTGGTGATGGGGCTTTTTGGTGTTTTTACTACTCAGTGTTTTGTTTTATGAATAACACTAGCATGAAAAAAAGCTGATAGGATCTGTTCTTCCTAAATTTTTATCCCCTTGAAGACACATAGGAAACAGTAAAATTCACTGGTGGAAGACCATTTTTACCAAGTTACTTCTGTTTTGTGAATACCGAAAGCTCACAAATCAGTACTGCCATCAAATTTGAGTTACCTTACTTTTGGCAATTTTTTTTTCCTTTTTTTTTTTTTCCCAGAACAGCAGAAAGGTGTCTGAGGTATTTAGAAACTGAGCCTTAATCTCACAGACTAAAATTAAGAATAGAAGAAAAAATAACAGGGAGCTCTGCAAAAATCAGTTGAATTTGAGCCACTAGAATTAGTTTAAAAAGTGTTCAACCTTGTTCTGGGCAACAGATTCCCTCTGCGTAGCCTGAGGCTGTAATTCATGCAATGATTTCCTCTATCATCCTAAGAAGGATACAACATAAAAGGTTTATATACAGAGCTGATATAGTGGCTTTACATTCATAATGTATGTCACAAATGTACTTAAACAAAACAAGTTTTACTTAACATATCTGACTTTAAATTCAAAGGTGGTTTACTCTAGAGAGGCACTTAGTTTAATAGTAAGTGTTGGGAATGTACTCATTCTCAGCTTTCCCAGACATTTTTGTGAAAAGTCAAAGAAAAAAAGCAGATAAATAAATCCTAAAGATGGTTTCAAATGCAATTTAAAATGAATAATGGCAAGATTTGAGATGTTATAGTGGTGTTTAGGAATCTGAACAAGTTCAAGTTGTTAAAGCTAAGAAACAAATCTCAAAAGCTACGAGTTTCTTGATTGCAGCCTGCAAATATTTACATCGACTTTGTGAAAATGAAAGGCCTGTCCAAAGAATTTTTGCAGGAAGATGCTTGACTTAGAATATTAAATTTCCCGAGAAACTGTTAGGTATTGATTAGTCCTATAGCCCTCAGCTGTTTCTCAAAGCATTGCATTAGAGGGTGATCACTGTGATCTATGAGTGAAGTGGAAAATGGAGTCTACGGGATTTCTTTCCATGCAGAGAGCCCTTACTAACATCACCAATGCATTCTCTATGTGAATTTTGAGACCTGCAATTCTTATGAATAAATCCTAGGATTCTATTCAGGAGGAAACAGTCTTTTAAAAAGTATTTACTAAAGCTGGATACCTACAGAAATTCCCTTTTAACAAATGCAAGAAATTCTTGGGTTTAACGCTGAATATCCAGAATTCTTAATATCATTCTAAACAGCTTGTTGCAAAAGTGGTGCATGAAGCACTAAACTTTCTGTAAGGGTGTAGAAATCTTTGTTCACCTGGAAAGGATAAGCCTCAAAAGCAATGCATATATTCCAGACTCATAGCTTAGAATGTTTTCATAGGCACCCTTTAAAATATTTTTTAAAATTAATAAGCACATGAACTTTCTCAAACAGTTTCCCTTTTCCATAGTAATTCAGAGGAAAATATGAATCACAGTTATTCCTACAAAAAATATTCTCAGAAATAAAACTAATGGATAAAATTCTCAGTGAATGAAATTGATTAAGATAAATTCCTCTGTAATGAAATGAATGAGATTTTTCCAACTGAAAATGTGTCTAGTTCTTTCAATACCACAGCAACCAGCAAAATATTCTTTCCAAAACTTTACAGGATGTGTATCTATAAATATATATATATATATTTGGAAGTTCCAGTTGAAAACTAAATATTAAGGGGAAATTTTTCTCCTGGATTTTATTACTTGTGCTTCTTGCGGATTTATTAGGATCTGTTGNAAAAATATTCTCAGAAATAAAACTAATGGATAAAATTCTCAGTGAATGAAATTGATTAAGATAAATTCCTCTGTAATGAAATGAATGAGATTTTTCCAACTGAAAATGTGTCTAGTTCTTTCAATACCACAGCAACCAGCAAAATATTCTTTCCAAAACTTTACAGGATGTGTATCTATAAATATATATATATATATTTGGAAGTTCCAGTTGAAAACTAAATATTAAGGGGAAATTTTTCTCCTGGATTTTATTACTTGTGCTTCTTGCGGATTTATTAGGATCTGTTGTATGTCTCTAGATTCTTTTTATGCTTTCACTTTTTTTCCCAAAACACAGGTAATTTATTTATTCTTTCTTACATTGCACTGTTTTTATCAGCCAATTTTGTTTTATTTCTATTATTTATGGTGAAATGTACCTATTACATAAAATTTGGGAGCATTCAACCCAATCATCAGTGTCTGCAAATCAATACTATAGTCTTGTTGTAACCTCAGATGGGTACAATCAGCATCACAAATGAGAGTGTAGATTTCAGTAGAATTCTGTGCATTATGGATTACAGGGATCGAATGATTTAGTTGCAGGGAATAGGTGCTGGAATTAAGACAACAAGGCAAACAGTCTGACTTGTTGAACTGTTTTTTACTTATTTATTTATTTATGCATTTACCAAAATTATTAATTAATCTAGAAGGCATTCTTCAAGGGAAAATTCTATTTTTTTTATTTCTGTCCTTCTGTTTTCATTGCCCTTTAAAAATCAAAGGATTCAAGATTTACCACTGATTCATTTCTAAGAATGACTCAAAAATGAATCTGATGCAGCAGTTTTTCAAATCTGTGGAATTTCTTCATGTGCCTGTGTGTCAGCTTTACTATGACTTACAGCTCTTTAGCTGCTTTGGCTTTCTGGTAAGTACCTCTTTATTGCAAAATATTACCTTAAATTTCCCTAAATAAACAACTTAAACTTTTTAATCACTTGTTTATATACTCTAGCAGAACACACAGAATTTGTGTCCATTTGTATTTATAATTTCCTTTCTTGCTTTTGTACCCTTCCCACCAAACATGGCTCCTTAGTCAAGTTTCCCGAGGCAGCTTCAGATCATCATCGGAGCCACATCAACTGGCTTAGCAACATTTTCAATACAATAACAGTATTTGTTTGCTTAGAAACTTCCTTGTTAGTGCTTCAAAGTGCTTTATAAAACCCTAAATAGTACAGTCTGCTGGGGTTAAAATTTCCTTTGTTTGTTTGGGTACTTCTCCCCCCTTCCTGCCCTCTCCCCAGAGACAGAGGCTAACGAGTAAAGCGGGAAGAGGGGGCTGTGCTCTGTGCATCTCCCCCAGCCCTCATTAGCCACAGGGCATGTGCGTTCCCATGGCACAGGTCATAACCCCAGGAAATGCCTTATAACCCCCTCCTCTCCTTCAAGACCAATCCTGCACCAATTCTGCATCCATTCCTGTCATTATGAGTACATAATTGCAGCAAATATATTTCACTTCAAATGATTTATTGTCTGTAGGTGATATAGAAAAACAGATAAGTTTTGTTGTCCCTGATTTCAGTTGATAATAACATTATGAATTCAAAAGTGAAATTGTCCAAGTCAATTTTCTGCTAAAGAAATTTAAAAAAAAGAAAAGTTACAGTAAGGCCCCTCTAATGTGATAACTGAGGACACGTTGGTAGACCAATTTTTCTTGCCAGGCACAAAATTTTTTGCCATCTAGATGGAGAATGAACAGCTGGAAAAAACTGGCCCTGTGACCTTGAGAGGTCTCATTAAGATGATCCAAGTGTATGATCCAAAACTGTTCTCATCACCCAATGCCATAGAGATTTGGATATCTATAGGACAACAGCTTTTGAAGTTCTGCTTTTTAGAGGTCATTGAAATGGGGTGGGTCTTGAGGAGATGACTTACAGATTTCTTGGGAGATTTACCAAAATATAGAGATGAAAGGTACATTGGATAAGGACGAGGCAAAGACACCTGAACAGGAACAAACACGGTGATTGAGAGAAGAAATTAAACAGAGAAAAGGAGGGAGTAAATGGGAGTTGATGGGTATGTAAGTACTATGTGTTTGAGCAAAAACAGCTCAGTTTTATCAGCTCTGTTTTTATGGTGTGTGGAGAGAATCAAGCATTTTGACATCTCTGAATAGACTTTTGGACAGATTAGCCAGAATTTTCCCCAGCAACTGTGAGAGAAAATTAGAGCCTAAAGGACTTCTTCAGAGTTAGATATCTAAAACTGGATGAAATAAGTCTGACCTACATGTATTGAGGAATTAGATGACTGCCAGATTTCTCCATACAGGCCTATCTTTATGATTTACCTAAAATGTATTTTTTTTTCTAAGAACCTGCTTCCTCTAGTACAATGGCAAACAGTGGCTGAGAAATGAATCAGGATCATGCAGGAAATGAGAGTACTGTAAATTGGCTTCTTGCCTTATTACATATAGTAGTCCAAAGTTGTGTGGTAAATGGAAGTGTCGAAAAAGGATGGTCTAATCATTAAAACAACTAAATGCTGTGAGAATCCAGATCTTTGCATCAGTGGCATTTTTGATGGAGCCAAGCAATTCACTTAAACCAAGTTTTTCATCAGCAGCCTTTACTGTACATTACTCATTGCTCATCTTGGGTCATATGGGGATAGATTTTCCAAAACTGAGCACTCATGGCTGCAAATGAAGTCAGTTAGGTTTGAAAAGTGTTCTAAAAAGTGATGTTTTTCCTGAGAGGACGTGTTTCCAGTAGGAAATTTAAAATAAGTTTATAAACTTGACAATACTGAAGTTTATCTGAGCCTCAGCTCTCTGCTTGTAGTATATGAATAATAGCCCCATCAAACTCTCAGGGGCTGTGTGAAGTGAAAATCACCTCCTGTGTAAAGTATGTCACCTCCTGGCACAAAATATCACAGAAATAGCTGTAATGACCTTATATTTCCTTCAGAGGTTAGCTAGTATACTCTAAACAAGATCTGGAGTCACACTGCACAAGAAGAATAGAAAGAAATATTTAATAATGAGCATTCACTGTGTTAGACTTGGAAAAGAAAAAAGATTTAGCTTGGCTCTCTAACTGACACACATACATGGGCAGGTCAGGTGGAGATTGCACTGAGAACTCCCCTTTTGAGGTTCTTAAAAGTGCAATGTTCTTTCCGTTTTCTTTCAATGTTAATATTTGGGCTGTGTTGCCCATATGTACAAAACTGTCTGAGATTTTGGAGGTGGGGGACTGGGGTTGTTTTTATTGTAATTTATTTTTACCTGGAATTTAAGTTTTATTAAGGATATTGGTCATAAGATTTGGATAACTTTGTCCGCAAACACATTCAGATCAATAGGAGAAATTCAAAAGCGCTGAAGGGATTTTGCCTACTTTGCAACCTGGCAACAGTCAGAGATACCCAAAGGAATGAGTTAATTCTGGAACTGGAAGTGGAACACCCATTTCAGCGCCCAGCCCAGGTTTCCTACCACCTGTAGGAAACATACAGTAATCCTTGGGCTCTGCTTGGCACTGGAGAGGCCTCCCCTGGAAACCAAGTACTGGTTTGGACACCTCCCTTCAGGTGAGGTGCAGAGACATTCCAGAGCTGAACAAGCTGGAGACAGTGCAACTGGGGAGAGGAAATACTGGGAAGAGCTGGCATTGGGCAATATAATCGAAGGAAGGTTGAGACACCTGGTGTCCTGAATGAGTGTTTTAGGTTGTTTAAAGAATCACTGGCAAAGGTATTGGAAAAGCATGTTTCATATGAAAGTGAAAGTGTGACAAGGCTCATTGGCAAGGTCCACTCGATGGTTAAAACACACACAGAAAAAACAAACAAAAATCTAAAATAAATCAAACTAAAGACAAAATCATCACAAAAACTATCTACAGGGTGGAGGGGATGATAAGGATAAGGGTAAGGGTAAAGGTAAGGGTAAAGGGGGAAAAGTAAGGGTAAGAGTAGGAAAGGATAATAAAAAGAAATAAGGGAGAACTTCTCATTTAGTTGCAAGGTTCAGAGTGGACACTTTGCCAGACTAAGCCCTGGACTTCACCAGCAGTTTAGACCCAAATGTTTAACAGCACTTAATGGATAGCTTAAGTCAGCCAATTTAACAAAAGATTCTACAGGATTTACTATAGCACGACAGTAACCCACTTACAGGCCTAATTTACAAATCTAAGTTATTTAAGGATCTAGGAGGGCAAAGTTCATAGCACATTTACTGCAACCTAGACACACTTGCATGCACACAGACCTAAGAAAGTCTGTACAAAATACATTCCTTTGAAAAATTCCCCTCAAGCCCAGTGAAGTGCTCATGTGAGATGCCTTTGCATCTTCTCAGAAGGTGAAGGACTTCACCATGAGGAGAGGGGGAACCAGCCCAGGCTGCGTCGCTATTGTTCAGTGGAGGTGGTCCAGGAATAGCAAACTTGGGAGTTTTCTCATCCTGAGAGGCCCCACTCTGAGGAAGGTTGATGGTTTCAGCCCCCTGCAGTTCAGAAGAGTTCAAAAGAGAAAGGGTGTTTATAGGGCAGCAAGACAGTTGGCTTAGACAGAATAATTTTCCATCCTGACTGCAATTCAGGTAGGTAACTTTATCTGAAAGTCCAATAACAAAAATGTTACTCCACTTGAGTTACCACTCAGGCAAGAAAGATACGTTTCCAAAGCTGTGCTCTCTAGACAGCACTGGTTCCTGGGAGCAGACAGTGATTCTGAGAAGTTGTAGAGAAGCTGAGCCCAGGTGTTGTTCATAAAAGCCAAGACATAAAAAACTTATCTGTGATCACAGCCTGGCCCGAGGGGAGATGGGGCAGGGGAACAGGGGCACTGCACCACCATAGTTGAGTTTTAGGGTTTGACTGTAGAACTCAAAGCATTCTGCCACAGAAGAGTAGAAGAATTTATTCTTCCTTTGCAAGACAAAATCAGTAAGAAATACATGAAATTGAATTTAGGCGGGACCCATTTTAGATATCAGGAAGAGTGTCTAATGTAAGCAAAGCACTGAAAGTGCCCATGGCACTTTGAGAACATTACAGTAAGTCCTTAAGGAAAAGTTCTAAAAGTATCTCAGGATGACCAGAGGGATGGATGAGGTGAGCTATCCAGGTCCTGCCAAATTTATCATTCCATACTTCTGTGTTTTAGCTATAAATCTCCTCAGGTAAAGCAAATTAACTTATGCTAAAAGCTGCACTGTAGTGATTATAATGTTTCAAGAATCCCAGATACTCTGTAATGGAATTGAAGAGATATGAGAGCTACTGCATTCTGTAGTTACCTTTAGTTATTTAGCAGCTTTCACCTAGAATTGAAGTTTCTGCAAGTTAGTTCAAGAAACACTCCTGAGATATATCCCTGTCTGGTTGATTTTAAACACAAATTGCTATTAATGAAGGAAAAAAATGCTATTTATGTAGAAGCAATAATATTTACTTGCATATGGACATTTATATGCACAAGTTTATATGTACATTTATGCAAACATAAATGATGATCCTTTGAAAAGGAGTCAGGGACTGAGTACTAGTATGGTTTTTTTTTTTTTAACTGTTCCAGTCAAATACAAGTCATAAACAATATGACTTTTAGGGAAGGAAAAAAAATCTCCTCAAAAAAGCTTTCACTTTACAATGCATGCATGACATTTTATACCAAAATCTCCCTCAACAACAAGCATTAGTTATTTGGTTTACATTAATAATGTAGAACAGCAGAGAAAGTAGAACCCAAAATCTCTTAGGAAAATGCTGTTCTCTATAGTATGAGCACAGCTCGCACTAAGACAGTTCTGTCTTTAAGTTGCTTTTTCACACAAAGTGAAGGAAAACCATTGCTTGAGTTCAATCTTTAGTATTAACTGACCATATCAGAGCACTCCCCTGAAATCAGAAGCATTCATGAAGTAGCTTGCCAAAAGACTCAGAGAGACTTTTATTATGTGAAAGGCATTTTTTAATTACCTCAAAACACTTCTGAGAAGTATCCAGTGTTCTCTGTTTTATGTTTTCAGGGAATTTCACTCTGGTTAGAAGTTAAATTTGTTTCCATTGTTGCGCATTTTAACATCTCTCTATCTCAAGTCAGTAGCTCTGAAAATCTGATCAATTGGGCAACATCTTTTTAAGTGAGATTTCTACTCTGAATACACAGGGACCACATTGTGCCATCTGGTCCAACCTCCCTGCTCAAGCAGGGTCTCCCAGAGCACGTGGCACAGGATTGCATCCAGAGGGTTCTGGACTATCTCCAGTCAGGGAGACTCCACATCCTCTCTGATCAATCTGTCACCTGCACATGGTCACCTGCACAGTGAAGAAGTTCTTCCTCATATTCAGGCAGAACTTTCTTCGCATCTGTTTCTGCTTGTTGCCTCTTATTTCACTGAGTAAGAACTTGAAAATATTCCTTCTCATAATACTATATTTCTGTCACTAACCACTTTATTTATTAAACATCTCTACCTAATTCAAGTGAAACTGAGATAAACTGAAGTACAACACTACTGTATCCTGCATTACATAAGTTCTGTGAGCAACTACTGTGAACAGACCATTAAATAAGTAAATAAACTTCAGTCAGAAGGTGAAATAAAACGTTTACTACTTGTCCTAAGTGAGATTTTTCTGAAAACATGAAAGGAAAAGCTTTGATAGGTATTTGAAAGTAATCAGTTTCAAAGATATGCCTGATGTTTTTATTCACTTAAACAAGATATGTCAGCAGCAGGCAGATTAAGAAAACTTTGAAAATGGTACAAGTATTTTAAATTAAGATCAATATATGGTGTCTAACTTCAAACCCCTCCACCCCCAAATAGTGTGCTTTATTTGTAGCTAATCATAAACTAATGAAGAATGACCTAAGACGCTGAAGTTTACTCTACTATTAACATTACATGTGAAGTTGCAGTACTTGGCTGTTGTGCTTATGAATCTTAGCACCTGAGCTAAAATCAGTCATCAAAAGGAAAAAAAAAAGACAGAAAAAATTACAACTGATACTATTTAATGTTACTAGTGCCATGAGATAACACAGAGCTGATCAACCAAAGTGAGATCCATCCATCCTGATGCCATCTGGGATTTCTCACACCCCTGCCCAGCCTTTGGATACCGTTGTGTCTTGCCCAGCGAGACAGACCCAGCTGTGGGTGAGCACCAGCTCTTGCTTGGGGCTGGTGGACGTGTGCCATGTGTTTCATCAGGGGCTGGAGAATAGCTGCGTGCTGGGAAGGCTCCACAAAGGGCTGGAGGCTGTTGCTTGAATTCTTAAAAAAAAAAAAAAAAAAGTGTTTGGCTCACAGCTAATAATTAGTGCTCCTAAAATGATAAGAAAGTTGAAAGATGTTAGTGTTGGCTTTGAAAGAATACAATTAGCTCAGTGCTTTCCTTCAACCATTTCTTTTTGAAGTTCTTTGCAGAAAATGCTAAGCAATTTCCTTTCCCTTTTAACATCAATAACCTTTCTTGGTAGAAGTCTTTGTTTAAATAGTTTTCTGTTGTCTGCAAACAAATTAAAGGAAAATAAAGTTAATTAACTGAATGAAAGTGTGTCTGAGAAAAAGTGGGGATTAGTCAGTGTCGGTTCTTTTCCTGTGAAATGTTGATTGCAGATACTTGAGCGAGGCCTCTCTAACCTAAAATGCTGCCACTGTGACTTGCTGCCAAGGCCACTGGTTACAGGGTGAGCCTCAGGCCAGGCCTGAATGACACAGCAGGCCCAAAATAAACTGTAACCTTCTTCTGTGTGACACGCTCCTTTCGATTTGGGTTACGTGAAAAGCAGCTCTTGTGGGGTTGTTTCGGCTTTTACTGGAAAGCATGAGGTGTGAAGGAGGATGATCAAATCTCACTCTTCCTAAAAACTGCACCTGTGACTCAGACTACAGGCTATCTGGATCTGCCTGTATGAGTACCTCTCGGGAAGTAAAAAGGTAACACTGAATGCAAAAATATCTTTATTAAACAATGTGTTCTTTCCATACCTTACTTGGAAGTAGCCTTTTAAAAAACAAGTTAGTTTTCTTTGCACAAGCAGATCAAATGGGGTTTCCTCTGTCTTAACTGTTTAGAAGAAATTATATACACACTAATTCCATTTAAAAGAAATTATATACACACTGGATTTCATATTTTTGCCCTGTGGTACAGAAGCAATGCTTCAGAAGTGACACATAGTGCTGAAAGTTGATGAGTTCATGCTGGTCAGGTAGTGGGATTTTTTGATGTTTTCAAAGAAACAGAAGATGTCACCTGGAATACAGAAGCTGAAGTAGCTTCACATATTATTCCACACATCTAGGCTGGCTTTCTCTGAGGATAGTAAAGTTTGCCTTCCCAGAAGTATTGATAAGGGCACAATGAGAGGGTTTTCTCAAAAGGTAGCAGAAAAACATCCAAAGGAAGGATCAGAAAATCAGGTCATCCTGGTACCACTGGAGGTAAGACCACAGCCATGCAGCAGTTTTTGTTGCTGCCCCTCTTCCCTGGATGTCCCTGTGATGGCTGTAACTCTCCACAGAATGGAGCTAGAGCTCAGAACCTGCCATACCATGCAAAACGGGACTAATAATGAGCAAACTGCACAGGGGCAAAGACCCCACAACCTGTCCTAAAGGTGTTTGGTTGCAGACTTTTCCATCTGGTGTTTTTTTATGCTAAGATTGTATGTAGGACTTAATAGCTGCTGCTATCAAGTATTTCCTTCAGAACAGCTGGGCCTCTGAGGTATGTGAGGTCAGTGCATGAGTGCTGATGACTGAAGGTGTCCCAGTGCCAAACTGGTGCAGAAAGGCCAAGCACTGGGGACATGCAAGCATCTCTGTGTGTGACAGCTCTCCAATCCATCCTTAGGGTTTGTTCTCACCTTCAGCTGAGGTCCAGGTACTGGATGACAGTATCAGGAGCCTCTCCATAACCTAGCTACTTCCTGTGAAGTGCTGCTAATCCTCTGCCAGGCAGTTGCCAGGAGGAGCAAGAAGGAAATGGAACACTTGCTGGGAGACCATTATGAGGCACCTCACCAGTGGGAGGCTTCCCTTCATATCCACACAAGTTTTGAGCACACAGCTCCTGTGCTGGGTAGTAAATTACTGATTACTGCAGGCTCTGACAGAGTGGGGACATTTTAGGTGTGTGGAAATGTAAGTAAAGTCCACACCAGCAATGCTTGTGAACTGCACTGTAAAGCCTTTGCTACACAGAAAGCATCCTACTACCCACAGGGTTGACACAATCCTGGTTTTTGGTTAAAACAACAAAAAAAGGAGAAACCCAATACTATTTGGTTTAGGTAATGCCATATGTCTGGGTTTCTTGCTGAAACAGTGGATAATGATATGCAATCCTCTGTTGTAACTGCAGCATAACCATGGCAATGTGATAATAAGTAGTGGTATGATTTTGAAGAAAATAACTTTTCCCACTAAGAATTATACTCCATTTTATTAAACTATGTGTTTAAGAAACACTTAGTCAATAATTAACTAAGTGAGCAAAATCAAGTTTTGTGTTTTTGTTAAAGGGCTGTATCTGGACAGGATGCTGTATGCATTTGTCAGGCCAAAGCATAAAACTTCTTTGATTTCAGCAGAAAAGAATGCGAATTCAGTGTCTTCATTTCTGTTCAAGCAAGCCAGTGGCTTTTTGTTCTGTTAGTGTAGCTGATCAGAAATGAATCTAGAAAGAGCAACAATTGTTGATTGGACACTCTAATTATAATGTGGCCTGACAATAGGAGAGCACAGTATTTATGCATAAAGACATCAATTTCTTTTTTTTCTTTTTTTTTTTATTTTTAATTTTCTCTTGTTTCCCTTTTTTTTAAAAACTTATTTTGTATAGCTGGGAAATAAGCAGGTCTTTAATCACCAAGGACTGTATGATCCCCAGGCACACTACCCAAGTGATGAGATGTACCCCAGGTCCAGTTTCAGAGCCTGGTGGGGCAGTGCATCCTCACTGGTATCACACAACGCCCCATGGCCACTGTGAAACTGGCCCTGTGCAGCTCTTCTGTAAAACATCAGCATGAGTGGGTGTGGGCTGTGCAGCAAAGCCAAATTGCAACCAGAGACACCTCAGAAATAGAGCTTCTCAAAACCCTTACTTCCACATTTTCTTCTGCAGAAGAAAAGTCCTGGGAAAAAAAAAAAAGAAAAAGGGATCAGTATTGGAGTAAAAAAGGCAAATTATAATGCAGAAATGGATGTTGTGCTGCCTTGGCTCCTGCGCTGCCTTGGCTGCTGTTTCACAGAGTACAGATTGGCAAGACTCCTCAACAGAATTAGCTTCAGCAGGAAAATCCAATGAAAGATTGATTTATAACTGTTGGTTGAAGGGGCATCTGCCAGTTGTTGTCTATAACGTAAATGTTCATAATGTAATGTGATTTATTTTGAAGAAGGGAAAGCTTGTGTGTCCTTTGAATACAGATATAATTCAGAGCAGCCCAAATCTCTCAACTTTCTCAATGACAGGGTGATAAAATTCAGCTTGCTTTTAAACTGGAATCTCTCAAGATCTGGTATGTAATATTTGAATGTAGTAAACTGCTTAGTAAAAATAAAAAATAAAAAATATATCACTCCACAAATTGCTGACCCAAATTTTCATTAGAGTGGATATGGAGAGATGGGGACAGCTGTTCACCAGATTTTTTTTACACCAGATGAAAATAACATAGATTTCAGCATTAGAAATGAGATTTCCTGAAATCCTAAATTAGATAAAGAGAGTTTAGCACCTAAGGACTGACAAAGCTCTTCCCTTCTGAAAGCTTGTTGGATTTTTGTAGAACAAATAAACAGTATCACAGTTTGGGACAGGAGATGGATGCCATGTTGTATCTGTCAAATATAAAGGGGAGAAAAATGATTTTGTTATTTAAAATCTTCTCTCTGACAAAGCTTCACTAGAGAATTGCTGTTAAAATCAGTGCTTCTACATGAATGTTGTCCCATGATTTTTTAAAATTTGTGCTCAGAAACTATGATTAAAATTAAACTGAAAATAATGTTATCCCCATCACATTCCCTAACCATGTAGTCAAGGCTGAGTCAGATGAGAAAACCACCAAATGAATCATCAGACCTTTTTCCTGCATTCCCTAGGCAGGCCACGCTACCTTTAATCTCAGTTTTTCCTATAAGATAATTCTTCTACATATAAGACAGGCTGAGATAATAATTCAGTGTTGGGATTCATTTTAGTAAATTTGAGCAGGTCAACATGGATTTCTTTAAGCCAGCAGAGATCTAGAAAATATAGTCAATAAGAATTAAGGTTACATTGATCTCCCCATAAGGTAGGCAGGTCAGATGGATTGCTCCCTAAAAGAGAAATGCATATTCCTCTCAGTTGTTTACAGCCCCAGAGGAGCAGCTCAGCTGGAGATGTGCATTCTGTGCCTCTGCAGTTACCTGGGGTGAGAGCCTCCACAGTGTCAGATTTGCAGTACATTCGTCACATCTTCCTTTACTCTCAGGCTTTGGACACATTCTGTTAGAACTGAATAATTCTGAAATAAAAAGCAATTTCTGGAATTTCACATCCAGAGCCTGGATCTTTTTTGTAGAATTCCTCGACAGTTGAAATTTTCTTGATAATTTAACAAAATATTTTAGCAAAGTCACTTGCTTTTCATTCTTTATTAAATTTTGTAAGAGATCTCAGTAAGATTCTAGTCAAATGTGATACTTTATATATTCTTCTTTTTGTAATCTCCAAATCAGAAAACTTTAGTACCATTTTTGAGAATATCTTGTCCTTATCCTTATTTCATTTGGGCATGCATGGAAACACATAACTACATCTAATAATTATACAGAAATAGAGAATAATAAAACAGACACCAAAATGTGGATATCTAGAGATACAAACTCTGAATTGTATATGTGCATATACAGTTAAACAAAAGGGCCATTAATTATGTTATTATTTTTAAAACTATTTCAGAGCATACAAGAGAGGTTTGACAGGGTAGTGTGTCAGAAAAAGAAATATAAGGAAACCCGCCAAATTACAGGTGAGTCTATAGAAAAACTTAACTAAAAATAGAAGAAGGCAATCTTGGGAGTTACGGTCTCTTCATCAGTCTATGGGAAAGCAGAACAAAGAGATCAGAAAAATGTATACTTAAGGGATAATGATTCAGAGCTCATAAGGGAATATATTATTGTAGTATGAGTAAAAGGTCTATGGGAAATATTTTCCTTGGGAGACCAGGAAATGTCTGAAAAAACTAAGCCACAGGGTGCATTAAAGAGAAATGTTTCCCTGGGTCACTATTTCTTTTACAGAAGGAAAGAGGAATCTATTAAGTCAGGAATGGACAGTAAGATCAAGGGAAATTAATGAGCTGGAAGAGAGACTTTTAGAGCTCTAGTAATGTTCAGACCTGTGGGCTGCCCTGAAATAGGATTCCGTTTTCCTGAAAACCAGTGATAAGTTCATGCAGCTGCTCATTAGATAGTGCAGATAGCAGAGGAGAAATTGAAACCCTGGATGTGCTAGATTAGGGTTTTCCCTCTATTTTCTCCATTTATTTTCCAGATGGCATACTGTTTCCCTATTATGTCTTATTTATTTATTCCCCTTCCAACTCTATTAACCTCAGTGGATCAACAACAGAAATTACCATGGCCCGTTGACTGCAGAATCTTATGTGATATTGACTATTTTCTTTAGGATGATTTGATTGACAGAATTTATTGCAGTAGTTGCATATTGTAATTTGTAATGGAATATTTTATCTATTTGAATCCAGATAGCCCTTCTTCCAGAGTCTCCATTTGTAATGCTGCTTATTGGGATCTTTGAATCTTTGTTGTATCAAATAGCAGTTATTTGTAGGGGCAGCTAAGAGCTGGGGAGGATTAATGCACAATCCTTCCTCACTTAAATATCTGGCTGTTTTCATCTTGTCCCAGGCCACCACTGGGAATGAATTTGGTCACCTTACCCTGGTACATATTTACAAAACTCAAGGAAGTGCCATGGAATTTGATGCAGTTATCAGTCTCACTTCAAAGGGGTACCGGAATTGAAATGATAGAAATCTCATGGACCAGGATTGAGATACATTGCAGGATTATATCAGATGTTTAACACTAAGCTCCACTGCACTTGTTTTTCTTTTATTCTTTCTTCCTTTCTAAAGCACTGAACTTCCCCATCATAAATGTCAAATATACATTACATGTAGAGAATGTGGGAAAGGGATGTAAAAGGGTAATGCATAACATTGGGGTTTTTTTTAGCAGGACTCACAACACAAATCGGTGCTTTAAAAAGCTACAGATACTGTATTAGCTTTTATCTGAAGTGCAGGAAAGTAACTACTCCCTAGTTTGATGCTTTGTGAATTGAAGGGTAAGACCTTCTTCCTGGGTATTGAACCAGGGCAATGCATCCTCATGGCTTGGGGGTGCATGGAACAGAAATCAGATTGCCTCAGGTAAATATGGCCTAAAGTTGGAAAGTTGGCCACAGATGGCTTGTCTCCACAGCCAAGCAAACTATTTCAGGAAAAAAGGACAGGATCCAGGTTGAATGCAGACAGATGTCAGGAGAGAGAGAGAGAGAGAGAGGCAGTTCCATGGGACAGCTGCTCGGTCCTCTCCTGACACAGATCCTGTGCTCTTCCCAGGACGTGCTGCTGGTCTGGGGCATGGGGGAAGATAAACCCTACCTGCAGCTGAGAAACGTGAAAAATCTGCAAAAACACCATGCTGATGGTAACCTGCTGTTAAGAATCGTTCCTTATCTTAAACCCCACACTGCCAATCCTGCTGCCGAGGCAGCTGGGAGCCTGTCCCAGCCCTCTGCTGCATGGGGCAGGCAAGAGAGCACGAGAGAAATCCTGGGTGCCAGTGTGCCACAGAGCTCTGGAATAATTGCTGTGCACTATAAATGATCAGCAGCTTCTGAAACTGGCCAAGATAGAAGTCAGAACAAAATGTTTTGGTTTGATGTCAATTATAGCTGTTTAATTATTCCGGCTTTCTCAACAAAACAAGAAAAGGAAGGGAAAAATAATCTGAATTGATTTTTCTTTGATGGAAACTGAAGCGTGTTTGATTTTTGTGAGGGTTTGTGAGGGTTATTTTCTCCATTTCTCTTCTCTTTCTCTCTGTTTGATTAACTTCCATTAAACTTTTGGGTAAAATATTTAAACCAGAGAGAAAATGTTTTCTATCAAATAAAATGGTCTGATTTTCTATAGTGGGTTTTTATTTTTCTCCATTTTTTTCTTTGTTGTCCAATATGCTAACTAAAAAGCATCTACAACCTCAGATACTTTCTCCTCAAAAAAAACCCAACAAAACAAAACAACAACAACAACAAAAAACCCCACAATTTTTGTGGCTTAGCATATTGAGGCATTATGTTTTATTCTACACAGAAGAATGAAATATACTTCTCCCAAAGCAACAGCACATGTACTCAAAACACATTCCTTTTTCAGGGGAAATACCTTTTAAAAGCATTGCTCAGATACCACCAGTCTCCCTTCCCTTTTCTATATCAGCCTCAGAAGATATAAAAGTATGCATTAAGAAATTTATGGCCATTTCAAATTACATTAGGGCAGCTATCCTCCCTCACATTACTAAAAATCTTTCTGATACAAATGTTCCAACAGAGTTTCCTCACTTGTTTTCTATCTAGGGTTTAAGTGACTAGAAGATGTTCATTACTTTTTTTTCTTGGAAATGGCTCACCAACAGTTAATCAGAGTTAAATTGCACAGCTCACATTTAGCATAGAAATAGAAAACACTTATGTCATTAAATGTTTATGTCATTAGGAGCTGTATTTTGACATATGTTGGAGTTATTACCAAATTAAAATAGCTTTTTGAAAAATATAGCATCATGTCACTCATGAAGCAGTTAGGAAGAAGGAGTTTCACAGATCTGAGACACCTAACACAAGCAAAGAAGACTACTTAATTTTGATATGTTAATGTAATAAAAATATATGACTTTGAATGACAGGCAACAAGAAGTCTGCTTTAGGAAGATGGAAGAGTGACTCTTTTTCCAGATGTCAACATTAAGAGAGCCTGGACTTTGAGAAGCAGTAGGTATCCATGCCTATGTAAACTATGGACAAAACACTCTTCTAAGCTGTTTTGAGAGTGCCTGTTTTTCTCAAACAAGCAAAAATCAATAAAGAAAAATTAAAGGTTAACCTTACATCCCTGGGTCATTTTAAAGTCACTTTCTCTTACCTCTCTCCTAGTGTGAATTTCCAAGTGTCAGAGACAAGTTTTGGTGTCTGGAAGATTAAGGCAGACAAAAATAAATATTTAAAAAAATAATTATAAAAAACCCATCATGTTTCCCCAGTGATAAAAAAATGTATTGAGTATCACCCCTCCACGAAGGAATTAAGTAGTTCACCATGTTCTTTGCTTACAAAGTATTACCCCTCTTTCTATGTTATCTAGTGGGATGGTGTGCCTGAAGCTTGCAGTGATGTGGAGAATAGCATGGGGCCTTCGCTCAGGTGTTGCCCTCCTGCTCAGCCTCTGCCCTGGGTGTTGTCCATGCTGGGATGGTGGTTCCATCAGCCACACCTCTGTCCCTGCAGAGCCCCCACTGCTTGCACTGATACGAGCACTCCCAAAGGAAATGTTGTTGCCTGTGCCATACAAATAGCACTGTCACCTCACAGATGACGTGAGGTGACCTTTAAAATGTCTCCTCTCACCATGAAAACCTATGAATCCAGTCAGCTGGGCAGTACTGAGGCAATGTTTCTTTGGGAGGAAGATCCAGCATATTAGGCTGCTCCCCTCATTCCTGAGACGTGGAGGCAGGACAGGCTTTCTTTGCCATGTTTCACAGGATTTTAAGCTTTTATGCCTGGTAGAAAGCCAAAGCTGAAATCCCAGGTTAATCTTGTTATCTGGTACACAGTGTAACTCTTGCTTTGCAGAATTCACCTCCACACTTTCCCCACATGTGAACAATTTCAAAGGTTTTAAACTGAAAGGATAATAATAACAACCCTTGTGTCTCACCTTCTTCGAAATTGCACTTCCTTTTAGTGTCTCCTATCTGTTCTGGGCAGCAAGACTTACTTTCTAAACTCTGCTAAAATAAACTTACAGGAAAAGATATATAAGTGTGCAGGAAGAGCATCATAATAGCAGGTAAGAAAAAATATCCAAATAAAATAATAATGAAGTAGTACAAATTTTAATCCACAAACCTTGAAATTATTTTGCTTCAGCATTTCAGTAAAAATTCCAAGATAGATTAGATACTTCCCTGGTTTCCAGTGATGTTTTTTATGTGAACCAAAATTCCCTGCTTCTCTTCCTATGTGTTTCTCCCATGGAATTTCAGTGAAGTGAAAGTGTGGGTGGAGCAGCAGGTTAAGGAGTGGGGGGTAGACTGCAAGAGATGTATTTTTACTGCAAGGAGGGCAAGGCATCATTTAGTGGGGAGCAGATATCTATTTTTAAGCACCTAAGTGCCACAAATAGGAACTTAGTTCCATTGTATAGTCAGTGGTAAAATGCAGACTCCTAAATTAGATGCTCTTGTTTAAAGTCTGAAAGACCTGACCTCTATAGAGTTAGTTAATATTAATATTTCCCTGGTCCCATTCTTCTACTGAAAAGGGTAAGTTTGTCTGAGATTGAATAAAGAGAGAATTGCTTTCATGTCCACTGAAAACATGTATGGGATCAAAACCCACTTTCCTTCTTTCTTTACTCAAAGTAAGCAATACACTACTGACAAGTGCAGTCAACCCAAAGACACTCTCAGTAGACTATTCAAAATTATCCACTCCTTTTCTCCCCCTGAGCACAGTGGGCAAGTAATGGTAATTCAAATGTGTGTAATTTCTTAGAGAGTAAACCATAAGGATATACAAAAGTGAAATAAATCTTTTGCTGTTGTGCCTTCTACTGCAGTAACTGAAAATCTAACAGAGGTCTGCTATGCAGAGCAACACATGCCAGCATGGTGGAGGACAGCTGGAAGAAGGAATTCATATTGTGAATTGTAATAACAATGGACAGGTGTATGAGAGATTTCTGAACTTGAGAACATGTTCCTGAAACTTGGCACATGTTGGTGTTTGCTCTGGGCTGGTATCCAGCAGAGAGTGAGAGGAAGCGAAACTGCTGCCATTAGTTTCGCAGTGTGCACAATTTCAGATTCACCAGAAGCCCAGGTCTACCTGAGAAACATTTATAAATCACACCAGAGCAGCTGTCAGGCAAGAGACTATGATCACATAAAGTTTGCTGCAATCTATGGGATCTTAAAGAATAGATGGGGAAGGTCAGATTCACACTGACAGTGAAAGGAAAAACCTAAAGAGCACCAAAACTGCTAAAAAAATCAGGTTTGCTACCTGTGATATTCTTAATAGTAGTTAATTATTTACTTAAGTCTATATTATTTGACACAAAGGGTAGAAGTTAAGCATCTTTTCTGTTAGACACAGTGGTATCCTCAATGTGTAGCCGAGAGAGACCGGTACCCCCAGAGTTCAGATCTGCCTCTCAGTCCTACTGGCTAAAGAGGGAGCCATATGATTACTGCAGATAGACAAGGCTGAAGCCATGTAAACAGAACCCCAGAACTGAAGTAATATCTGAGTGAACAGCGTAGGAAAGTGCCATTATGCAAAAATCATAAATGAAAAAAAATAATGTCACAGAAAGTAGGGGGTTTTTTTGTGTCTGTAATACTTCTTAGAGCCTGAGTACCCCCCGGCTGAATAACATCTCTTTTCATTAGGCAGTTTTTGTTGGAATTATTAACATTTGGTATACTTAAAATCTGCCTTAGTGGACTATAGAAATTATTTTATTCAGCTAGTATTTTTAGACATCTACAGTTAAGATCTTTCAGGGGTCAGGTGAATCCCACTCAAGGTATCTGTCTGTCTTGGAAAGAGATTTCAACCATGGTGTTTTCAAACTATGCACCAATATTTAAAAATGGATTTTCTGGTTAAGTAATCGAAACAAAGATTTTCCTGAGGCTTTTATCAGTGACTTCAGGATGTATCCTAACCTTTGTGTATTCAAAACTGAACTCTTTCTGTAACTACTGTGATCTTACAAAAATTTTATCTAATTGCACAGAGTCATTTTCCTTCTGATAGCATGAGGAAAGCACTTTTTGGATGAGGTTAAAAATCTGTTTTATCTCATAAGAAAAATAAATCAGCAGATTAAAACAAATAACTTTAACATATTGTCATATTTGCTATCCATTGAAATCTAAATAAAATTTTTCCTGCTTATATAAACATATATATATCTCATAAACATTTCTTCATATGCTTATGTTTCTCAGGGTAAATCTAGAAATACTAATATTTGAAGAGTAGTATGGAAATGAGCACAAAGAATGTCTTGGGTACAGGCAAAGTTTGGCTGCAGAAATCAAGATGAAAAGAGAGATTTAATGTCCCAAGCAGGAAGATATTTAAACATACTTTGAATTTTGAATGCCCAAAGGAATTAAAGATGTGCTAATGTTAAACACATGCCTAAATACCCTTTCTGACAGTCAGTATTTTCTTGAACTGAACATGAGCCCATGTCTGGAAGCGAAAGAGTGTCAAATGTGAAAATAAAACAAAAAATAATCACAATAAATAAAACAGAATTACAATAAATAAGAAATAATGGACATTTTTTCTCTTTCTCTCAGAGCACATAAAGTTTTCTGGTGTCTGTCACACATTTAAAGAAGAAACACTGGTAGAAAAGAAGGCATCCTAAACCACAACATGAAATTCCATCCTAATTATATAAATGTGGAAGGATCTGTCCAAATAAATCAGCAAGACAGGATCACACAGCCCTAATCTGTATGAAGTTATTGTGTAAGTCCATCTTAGAAGGCAGTAACAACAACCTGGAGAATGCGATTGTTCTGGGAAAAAAATAAAATGAAATAAAATGTCCAAGATGCAGCAAAACCTTTGTCATTAGTAAACACTAGGACAGGATCCAACTGACTGACTTCTTTGTTAATTTCTGCTTCATTCTCTGTGACATTAATTATCTGCATTTGACTGGCAGTCATCTATTCCCAGTTTGGACACTTTCCCCATTAGTGTACCAGGCACACAGCTTGTACAGTAGTTATCAGGCAAAACAGTGACTACACTGGACCGGACTGGAACAGAGTTCTGGCTGCATGAGGCAAATATCACAGGAATTTGTGTTTGGAGGGTGTTTACCCAGACTTTTCAAGCTCTTGGAAACACATAATAGGAAAAAAAAACCCCCAAAATTCCAATCCTTTCATTTTAAAAGTCCTTGTTTTTTCACCTGCGACCAGTCCATTACCAAGGCATTATCACAAGGCTTCTTTTTCTCTCTTGCCCAGAGTACAATGTGTCCCAAGACTTACTAAGTTGTCAGTTCCACAGCCATAAAGCACAATCTCTATTTTCCCACTGCCTGCTGGCTCACAAATATATGGATATCTGTACATGTACACACACGTGTACACCCATATATAAATACATGTATACAATGATTGCAATTTTCACCTATTTGCCTCCAGGAAAACAAGCAAACAAGACAGCAAACATGCACAGTAATCATGAATAGAAAACTATTTGAATGAGTGAAAATTAAACCTTGCCATTAAAAGGTTTTCACCTTTTAATGTGATGGTATTCACATTTGGGAGAGGAGAAAAAGAAATCAGTGTAGCTTTGAAGTCTGTAGTGAGGCCATGCACACATGGACAGAGAGATGGAGCTTGAGGCACAAACCTGGAGCAAATCTCACCACGACAGCAGCATAGAAAGGCCCAGGTTGTGTATTTGAAAATGTGGAAAAGAAACATGCTGTGTCTGAAAAAGTAAGTGTTTGAAAGTACAACAAATGGAGCTCTGATTCATTTTGTGTAAGTTTTATGTAGGTAGAAGTTTTACTTTGTTTCCAGGGATAGTTTCTTATGGTCACAGTTTGACATCCAAAGCTTAACACTGTGGTGTACTCTTCCTATGCAGTTTTTCTCATCCAAACTCCTGGATCCTCTTCTGTAAACATTGAAGTTTTGTCTTCCATGGGATATAATAGAAAGAGAATGTTTTAATCTCCCTGGTAATAAATGGGCAGTTGTTTGCCCCAGAGATTGTGTGTAGAATCACCAATTGAAACCGGTCTGCTATCTCCTTAATTGTCCAGGCTATAAGTAATTATTGTTGCTTTGGAATGACATTATACCACTGTCAGGTTGAGTAGAATATTAAATACCACCCTAAATGCTATTAAATTGGCACTAAATAGACATTTCCTGCTATAAAAATAACCAAATGGGTTTTACTGTATTTGGCTAGAGCATATAAACAGTGTCATCTGTCTAATGAGGATAAAAGGAAAAATTATTTAGACACTTTGCTGCTTCCTAGTGTTTTATCCTGGTTAGACCAGTCTATTCCAGCCATGTTTGTTCTTGGAATTTTCTGTGCTGCTCTATCCAGTGCTTCAAAGAAATGTGTTGTGTGTGGGGTCACGTGTCAAGAGGGAAGGAGTGAAGAGTTGCAGCAGCCACCATGCAGGGAGCCAATGCCTTCCAGAAACATATTGCTGTTTCTGGAAGTGGCTTTTTCTGTCTTGAGGTAAATTATTCAAAGACTAATTGTTTGACAACAGATCTAAATGAACCTGGCTATTTCCCTGCATTGGATCAGATCTGTAAACCTCTACTTTAAGATTCTGTTTCTTAAAGGGATGAGTAAAAGTCTGTTTAGAAAGTTGCACGGAACTGAGCAATTAGGAGACATCCCACTCACAGATAAATGGTTTTCTATAAAGAGTGCTTGAAAGCTGAGATAGAGTAGATTAATTCAGCTAAGTGACTGCATGGTAGGAAGGGTCATGGACACGCTTTGGAAACTCAAATTTACACAGAGACCCCTACATGAACCAGTCATGCTGGCATACCACTTAATAGAAAATTCATGGTTTGGCACCTACTTCTGCATTCACCAGCCAAAATTAACTTATTTTGTTAGACATGGACAGAGCACAGCTGAACATAAATAGTGGAAATAAGTAGATAAAGAGCTAAGAAGAAAATCCAGGCAGATAGTAATGATAAAATATAACCAACTGCATGGTTTATACAGAATTGCATATTTCATGTCTGTTTGTGTTCAGACAAGAGTAACATAATTTTTCTCCACTGTGAAGTAAAGTGGATACAGCTGAGATATCTACTGCTGTAAAATTACAGGTGGTACTCACCTGCCAGAAAGAGCACCAAAGCGCTCTCTGTGCCTTTTTCCAGTGAAGTTGTCTTCAAGCTGACTTAGAATCCTCTAGAACTGATGAACTTTAATGATTGTGAAAGTTATATCCCATTTCTTTGACTCTCCCTGTCAGATTTTAACAGTGATGCTTTTTTCTCTCATGGAGAACTAGTATTTGCTGGTGACTCCAAGGTACATCCCAAGCAAAGGAAGAACAGATATCTTTTACAGAGATATGTAAATGAAAAATTTTAAATGCTTAAAATGATTCAAGGTAAAAATCAGTATCTCCAAAGTACATCCGTATGAGTTTGAAGGAAAATGTCATATACATCAAATTATATCTGTGGTGGCAGAATTCATTTCAGAAGTGGTACAATAAAACCAAAATTATCAGCATAAAAATGTATTTGATGAATGTTTGAAAGAAATGAAGACATTTTTCTCTGTTATAACAATGAAATGTAATATAATTTGCAAATAAGATCTGGGTTTCTTCATATCTGCTTTGAAGGGTCCTGCATACAGACACTGAGCTCTCATGCTGACTCACCCTCTTATCAAACAGATGGATCTGATCACTACCAGGAATGTGAGAGAATTAGGTTGTTTCTGAGAACCAGATGGATGTAAAGGCAGAAACAACAGCAAAGGACAAAGTTGGTGTTGCGTTTTACAGCTTCTTTTCTGTTTCCAAGACAGCATAAATGGGAAATCCAAGGAAAGGGGCAACTTTAGCAGAGATTCAGCAAGGGCATCAGGTGAGAAAATCCCTTATTGGTTACATGCACACATGCCTCAGACAGGCTGTACTTCACTTACCTACAGTTTGTTCAGCTGGTAAAATTCCTTACTTGTCCACAAGTGGAGATTTGCCTGGAGGTTCTTCTGGATATGCTTATACTACTGCCAAGTAAGCCCACAGAATGAAGATGAGCATTAGCAGAATTTCTCCCATGCTAACAGTTCATCTTCTCATTTTCCCCATATGGTAATCTGATATCTGCACAGCTTTTCTGATCCAACAGCTAAGTTTTGTTTGCCAGCATATGTGTGTTGGACTGTGAGAAGGGATTCCTCCATCCTAGAATAATAGCCCTGAAGTAAAAGAGTTCTGCAGGCATTTCATGTTACTGTTAAGACTGATCAATTACAGACAGCTCTCCCTTTGAAAAACTTCACAGGGACAGAAATTTGTTATGAGAAACAATGGAAAGAGTAGAAGCTGATTTCTGAATTCCAAAAGATAAAACAACAAATCTGTTCACTACTTAGTAATATGATCTTGCTTAAATATTGATTTTTACTGCATGGTTCTGTTTGTTGTTTTATATATATATATTATTCTCAAGAAAACGTTGTTTTTCTGCATGGTGTCTATTCAGCATGCACTTTTTGTGTAATCTGGCCTCTACAAACTTTGTAAGCTGAAAAACTTTCTCAGAAAATAAAACTGATGGAATATTTTCTGAGAGATTTTCACTGCGATGGAAGTCTGGTGTGCTCCAGAGTGCAGCACTTGGCAGACGTAAATAGCAAAGCGTAAGAAGGATTACCAGCTACTAATTTTATGAAAGTCCACTGGCACTCAGAGCAGTGTTGCTATCACCAGATTTCAAGTATAACAGCAAACTGAAATGAAGCACTCATTCCTTTTTAGCAGAAAAAATTTGTGATAAGAATATTTTAAGCTGATGGAGAAATGAGGGGAAATAGTTTATTGTTCAGAGCTGAAAAATGCTGCTTGAAAAGCAATGCTTTTGAGGAAATTTAGGTATTGATCAGGCCCAAGTGCTTTGGGCAGTCATTTACTAAGGGGTTACAGCAAAACGGAAGTAATTTTTTTTTAAGCTAATAGACAAATTTTTGTGCTATAAAGACACTGATAAAAGAATATGCTTTCCCAGAATGCTTCTGACAGCAGGAGGACTTTATTATTGGGGTTTTGCCTTAGGGCATTTGTTGTTGCTTTCAACAGAGTTGTTCATGTGAGTCTGAGTTATTCACATGCCTTGGAGTTATTGGTCTCACCCAGACTTTGCAATCAGAGACACAGATCCTGATACAGTTGACTGCTCACAGAAGTGTGAATCTGAAAATACATAAAAGTATTTTACACTATGCAGAGGATCTTCTGATATATTTACAAAGCTAAAACTTGAAATTGATACTCACTAAGATCTTCCTGAGAGACAGTTACTTTTATGTTTCAGAAAATCACCCTAAGTACCATTCTGCACCTTTGAATACCCTAATATGCTGAGCCAAAATTTAAAGTCAAACAGATATGTAAGTGCTTTAAGGAATAGGTACGTTTTTTAGTTCATTTTTGTTGAAAAAAGCTAACTACCTTCTAAAGAATACAGATGGGAATAAAGGTTCATGGGTTGCACCATTTACATGCATATGACACTGGTAAAAGAAGAAAGGCATTTAATATTTTATCTAATTTTTATGTAGTTCTCTATACAATGGTATTTGTGGCTGTGTTACACTTTTATTGGTTACTATTCTATTTTGCTAATAGTGGGTAGATGGATAAAAATACATGTTAGCTTGCCTGGGAGAAATTTGTAGAACAATATCCATGAGAGAAGAGGACATTCTGGATCTCTGACTTAGAAAGGAAGGGAAATTAGCACACTAGGCTCAATTTCACATATTCTGGAGGAATATCTTTCTTTGGTGACTTCAAGGTTACTTTTTTAATGTCAGTTGTCAAGAAAAAACTGTATAATTATGACAGCAAATCACTATTGTGTTTAAGAACTCTCCCTTCTTGACTGCTAAAAAATGGCAGTTGCATGCACATAAAAACCCAAAGAAAGAAACCACCACCAACAACAACAACCAAAAAAACCCCCAAAAAATTCCAGGATGACACATCTCTCAACATACCTTTTTAGAAAACTATAAGGGTTTGTTGTTGTTTGATTGGTTTTGGTTTTTATTCTGGATCTAAAATGGTGTTTTGAATCTGCTGAAATACTTGCAGTTTACTTCCTGCAAAGCAGGTCCAAAATCATATTGAAATTCAGGGAGAACCTAAGTTTTAATTTCACAGTTTTCTCTATTTGGTTGGTTTTTTAGTGTTTTTCTCATGCTACAGAGAAATTAAAATAAATTCTGACAATTCACAGTTTCCAAAAAACAAGATCTTGTTTCAAGTTACTCTGTATTTTTAGTTTACTCATCACAGTGCCTGATTTTCTAGCTAAGGTTACATCTGTCAGTCTGGAAGTTCTCCTAGAACTCAAAATTAGTTTGATAATCTGTGTGTTGCCAGCACTTTAGGTTGACATCCCAGAAGCTTTGTTGCAATTGTGTGTGAAATTGATGCAGACATAGCTTTTGAGGAACAGGATGTCCACCAGTTGGATTGTCATCTTCATGGTACCTAAAAAAAGTCTTTCTGAGCCAAGATTCCTCCTCTTGTCTGTAATAAAAAGAGGAAAGGGGAGAAATATCATCCCAGGATTATGTGAGTCTAAACTCCATGAGAGGAATCAATTCCTACAACAACACAATTTTAAATATAAGCAAATGTGCTACAAAATATGATATAAAGAGTTAATATAACTGAACCTTGTTCATGTGATCTCAAGGTAGATCTAAAACAGTAACAGAGGGTTGACCAGCTGTTGTTGACTGTTTCCTACTTAGTTTTATCTCTGTCATCTCCTTAAATATGCAAATTTTGTGGCACTTAATCAGTACGTATTGAAACCATTTAATATACCCATTGCCATCAAGATTCTATTACTAATTCCCTTAAATTAAATATTTTCCAAATTAATAATAATACTCAATTAATGATTACACAGGCCAATCATCTCGGTTCATGAATTTCAGAGCATTGCAAGCATGGCAAGCAGAACTAACTGTGATCAATAAACTGCCTCTCTCCTAGGATTTTCAAATATTCCTAGCCAATTCTGTTCACAAAATACTGAGCAACAGAAAGCAAGAGAGAACAAAAAGGTTGTTTACATCTCAATCAAAAATCCCTTCATTAGTTCTTCTTCACTGCCAATAATTTTGCTTTTAGCCATTATTGGCATTTGAGCATTTTCCTGAGTCTGGTCTGCTATCCCTTTGTTTTAAAAGGATTTGACTGCCAGACTTTCCTTATGAAAGAGATAGATTATAATGGTCACCCACGATTCATAGAAACAGATGATGTGTCTGTTCATTTCTGAGGTGTTTCAGAAGATTTATGCTTATAAAATGAGAATTATGAATGGTGAATTGCCTGTAAAAGGCACAACACATAAAACCTGTCATAAATCCGAAAATGTTCCCCCTAATTCTACGACCTTAATCAGTTCAGAATCTTCTTCCCTTCACCTCCCATGCTACTTCTCCCTTTTTTTTTATTCCAGGATTTAAAGCAGATAACCATAAAATCTTACTGAAATAACAAGTTTTCCTTATTTTTGATCCTTAGAAACAACCAAAGTCTCACAAGAAAGTTGTTTATTAACTTTTCTTCCTTTACTTGACTTTTTAAGAAGTAAAACAGAGGGGCAGTATAGCATTTCAGATGAATACTAGAACGCTTTTGCTACATGGCTGAAAGGCATCTTGAGAGAACCTATTTGAAATTTACCCTCTGTGGGGGATGTCACACAAATGTTTCTTTGAACCATAAAAGGTATAATATACTGTATAAAATGGATGATTCATATTTTCCTCTTTTTTCTTCCAAGTCCAAAATCACTCCATCTCGCTTCTTATCTGCTCATATTTAAGTCTAGTATCTTGCCAAGCAGCTGTCACTTCTTGCAGCTGCTTTGAGAGAGCTCTGTCAGTGTGGGACTGGGCACAAGCATGCTGTGATTTATAGCAGCAGCAGCCTCTTGGCAGAATTCATTCGACTTAACTTGCACCATCAAAAAGGATGGGCCCTTTTCCAGCCTTGTCTTCAGGAGCCCGTATTGTCTTTGAAGAGAAGTTGAAATATCCAGAAAGTGATGTATCTACTGCCAAAATGGGTATTATATAAAATATTCCCTTTCCTTCAGCAGCAATGAGAACACAGGCGATTGCTTAAACCAGTAAACGTCACTTTCATGTGACTGAAGTCTGATGGAATGGATACAGACTTTTATTCAAATGGTCAGGAAAATGTACTAACCGTTCTCAGTCAGAAGTGAGTCTTTACTGGATAATTTTTGGATCAATATATCAATTCACAGTCTGCTTAAACCGTACTAATTATAAGCCCTCACCATGCATGGTCATACAGAATAGAGTAATGCTGCCTTTGGCTGTGAGCAGACCAGAGATCTTTCTCTCAAAGAGGAAGTGGGAATTTTGTTGTCTTTTCTATAAACTGGAGCAGCAATACAGCCCATGAGGCCCTTCCATCTTCTTGACTGATGAGCAAAATAGTGTTTCAGCTGTATTGATCTCCTTTATCTGCTAAATGAGGGGATGTTGATCAGGGGAATGTTGCAGAGGAGCAACGGAGTGAGGAAGGAATAAGACCTGCTTTGAATGCTGGATAGTGAGGGAATGAAGCCAGAACTCTTATATGTTTATTGTATGTCAGTCCTTGTTACAAAATATGGAACAAAAAGAAGCCAGATTTCACTATATAGTGTGCAGAGAGAGCTGAGGCACGTAGCAACCAGGTGTTTTGCTTGTTGTGAAGGTTCGGGACAGGTTTTTTTAGTGAGTGGGTACAATGCACACAGGGAATCTGAGCCAAATCAAGGACCTGATCATGAGTCTCTTGGCTTCATGAGGTTTTGGAGCTGCTTCTTAGAGCTTAAGTCACCCCTGTTTATCCCTGCAGTGCTCAGAAGGACAAAGAGAGAGCTGTGAGCTCTGCACAATGTGCTCCTTGTACAGCAGAGACAGGTAGGTCCCAGTTAATTATTTCTGTCTTGCCCTGACACATCAAAACACTCTGTTACAAGTTTGTCCTTCCCTTTCCCACACCCTTTAAAAAACTCTACCACCACTCTTTATATAGAGGCTCACGGATGGCATTTCAAGAGTAGTTAGTGTCCAGAAGTCACCTGTGACAGCCTGTAGACTGCTATTATTTGCAATTTAAGTACATCACCAGTATTTTATGACTGCATCTGCAGATACTGTCAGCTGAGGAATATTTAATTCCTCGACTCACAAACTTGAAAACAAATACTTATTCATGGACCCCATTACACTTCTAGTGGAGCTTGCTTTTATTTTCTTTTGTCCTGCTGCTTGAAATCTGGGTTTACTGTAAGATGTTCAATGTTCATGAGCAATAAGGTCATAGAAGAGTTTAAAAAGGTGATAAACAGATTAAAATCTTGTCTGGCACATTGGTTATTTAAGAGAAGGAAATGGGCTTAATTTCCACCTAAAGAGATATTTTTTTCTTTCCTATTAAAAAAAAAAATCTGTTACCTATGCAGGGCTTCCCCTTGTCCCCACAATCTAAGGGCAATGACAGTCCTTAATTTAAAAATATATACCATTACATCTTTCCTTGAGTATCATCCTACTGTGAAAAAAGTTTTAGAATGTGCCAAAGTTTAAGGTTGCACCCATGTTAATATTTCCTAAACTATGACAGTTCTTGGCACTTACAGACTTTGGCTTGTTTTCAGATATAAAATTAGAATTTGTATTACTCAGTTGACTTTTAAGCATAATTTAAATTTTAAACAGAAAGACCATCTTTCAGAAACTATTTGTGGAAAACAAGATGA
>VXBU01032194.1:568627-590136 GCA_013400315.1 Bombycilla garrulus | reverse complement strand
AAAAAGAAAAAAAAAAAGAAAATTAAAAATAATAAAGACTCAAATCTCAGCTTTTTCTTATTGTAAATGAAGATGAATTTTGAAGAAACATACAAAATCTTTTATGAGTTTATATTTTAAAAAAAGCATTACATAGCTCTTAAATGCTCTTCAGAACATTTATGTGATACTTAGAATGACTGAATAAAAGCATCAAGCTATGACCTTTTACTGTCTAACTTATCTTTAAGATGTCCAGTGATGGCATTTCCACAAATTCTCTGAGCAGTCTGTGCCAGTGATCTAGCATTTCCTAATAGACATAAGCTGTAGCTCTTACTGCACCTTGGCTCCAGTCTTTTTATTCTCTCTCTCACAGATGTGGAGAACAGGTTATTCCCTCCCTTTAGCAACAGCCAAAAGTGAACATAAGATTCAAATTCCTCATGTGACTGAAATGGCTATTTACCAGAATGTAATTATAAACCCTTATCTTGCAGCTCCTAAGCCAGCTACTCACATTTGTTTCACTGAAACTACCGAGGTGATAGAAGATGAAAAGTTTGAAACTTGTTTAACCAGAAACTGTGTATTTAAAAAGAAGCAACCTGCCCTCTTTATAGAAGGATCCGAATTTGTCTAGAGAGAACTGGAAAGGTCTTAAATATACAAATTTAAAACTTTTTTAGCAATACTGCTCTGTTGCCTCTGGCAATATTCTTATGACATGTCTATATTAATATATGCATTTATTTAAAATAATTTCCTCTTCCCTCTAACTGTGTAGTGCAGATTTTATGCCAGGTAATTGCTTCTCTAGACTCTTAAAAATTGTCAAGTTTTGTCTAAAAATATGTTTAATTGTAAATTTTCAGAAACCTTGCTTATTGCTTTAAAATTAATCAGTAGAATCAGGGAACTAATTTTAATGATGATTGCTATTTTAATGGATGAATATTTTTAGCTAAATCAAAAATGCAAAAAGGCTTTATGGTTTGGTGGAACTTTAAAAGAGAACAAAACTGTAATACATCTACCAAGCACAGATAACAGATTATCTTAATTCAAATTATGAAGGTATTTATAGAACAGACCAGCAAGTGGCAGTACATGTTGTGCATAAATCATGAATGATAAGACTGAAATCTTTAAAATGAAACTAAATAGAGAGTCAAACAAGCTTTCATGTACAATCTTATTCATTTTAAGTGTCCTGCCAAGAATTGTAAATGCTTCATTCCACATGACCTTATTTATTTTCCTGGAAATAATAAGTATCTCTCAATTTTAGGAAAGAAAGGAGACAACTCTCCTGTAACTGCTGAGATGCATTTGTGTCTCAGTTAATCAAAATGTATGTACTGCAAGCCTAATGTTGGTTCAGAGTGGAAAATGGAATTTTCCAGTGACTGTAGTGTTATGAATTGCCATGACTCATAACATATTCCAATAAATAATCACTGCCTATGGGTACTGTATTGTAATGTATCTACAATGCCTACTCCAATGGTTTTTGACCCTGGTATCTTTTATGTGAACTCCATTTTTTGCAGTTTATTTTCATAGGTGAAATGTTAGAAGAAACCATAATAAACCATAATATTTACTATTACAGATTCCTTCAAAGTCAGTCAAATATATTGCTAGCAAAATCTAACACACAAAAAGAAAAAAAAAAAAAAGAAGAAAAATGAAAAGAAAAAGGAAGAAGAAAAAGGAAAAGAAGAAAATGGAAAAGGAAAAAGAAAAAGAAAGAAAGAAAAGACTGTAGCCTTCATTCTGTGGCTTAGCCAAGAAAACAAAAATGTGTGTGTTTTGATTAAATACTACTTCAAAACCCCTAGGTATACTGAGAAAGCATCATAACAAAAGTATGTTTTTCTTCTCTAGAAATATTTTGAACAATGTACTGTGAGACTGTAATGACTGATACTTTCTGATGTGAAAATAATGTCCATGCTCTCAAGATTAACATGGACAGAAATAACAGAGGAACCCATTGGTGTTTCTCAAGTCATCATCTCTGATCCAGAGATCATTAGTATGGGTAAATGAGAAATACTTGCACTGGAGCCCTTTTAACCCCTTCTCTGGACCTTTAGGATATTAACTGGACTGCTAAATACTGTTCCTTGTCAATCTGACTGTTGGCACATGTGTAAGTTGTGTGTTGAATGACATTGGAAGTTTTTATTATGTGGTTTCATGGGGACACAGATAAATTGCTTTCCTTTTGCATCCCTGCTCCTGAGGTTGCTAAGCATGATGGTTCTGCTTGTTTCCTTCAAGAAACAAGGCTGTTCAAGCAGCATGTTGTGACATTTGTTAGTGAAATGCAGTTAGAGTTGACTGAATAAATGTCAACTACACTTTTGAATTTCAGAAAAAGTTTCTGCTCTTTTAGGTTACATTTGCAAATGGGCCAGAAGCAGTGGGTGGTGTCACTCTCCAATGCAGCAGTCCAGAATGGAAAGAATAAATTAAGGTGAAGGAGAGTAAAGATTCAGTGCATTTTCTGACTGATGGATTTTATATCTCCCCTTTCTCCCAGAACTGTGTCTTTGCTCTGCCTTAGCTTATTTTTAAGTGTATTCTCAGGCTCTCCTTCTAAAGATATTCACTTTTTCCTGGAATGTTCTTTGAGAGCAGGAAGAAGAATCACAGCTTTTCATATCACAAATGGAAATTGTTAGGCTGAGAGGGTCATTCTTTCTCTCTGAATACAATTTATCTCATGCAAAATGAAATATACCCAGTGGGAGAAACCAAAAGACATTCACCTGCAGATGCATAAGTGTACTGAGCATATGTATTTTCTCTGTGCACTTAGAGGTTTAAATCCGTCTCAAAAGCTCTTAGTAGAAGATTCCAAGACCTGGATAATAAGGCTTGGATTTGGGAGGAATTTTTCTTGCTGACATCTACTGGAGGCATTCCATTTAGTGGCAGGAGGTACTTAAGCAAGTATAAAGACAAACCTGTGAAGTGCAAAGTGTGAAAATACAGACAACAGGACAAGGGCATTCTGCACTGAGTCTTGCTTGGTCTGGATGAGAAGCTAAAGTAATGTTTCTTTAATGTAAAGCTCCATTTCAAGCAGATGAGACAGGTAAGGAGATTATCCTCCATGAAGACTGTGAAGCGGACGTTTCCACAAGGTTGTTTCTTAGTCTGCCTCTTCCCAGCATCTCTTCCCAGAGTTACTTCTTAGCATTTACAAATCTATGGGATTACTCTTCCTTATGTGCAGAACTTTGTACTTTTATTTTTGAACCTCCTGCAGTTTCTGTTGGCCCAGTTCCAAGGTTTATCAAGATGTTCTGGACTGAACTTCTGTTGTGATTTGATGACAATTTTGGTCCCCAGGCTGTGCCTGAAAAACACCAGAAAATACTCCTGAATTCAAGGTGTGTATCTTGGGCTGAAAGTCTCTAAAATACTGGTATTTTTGTACTCTTTACTGTGCTATGAAAACTACATAGAAAAAAAAACCCTGAAAAACTGAGAAAAGGCTGTCTTGAACCATATTTTCTAATATCTCCTTTAGAAGAGATGTAATTTCCTTCCTACATAATATAGGAGAAAAGCTCAGGTTTCCCATTTGACTCATATTTCCAATTTTTTGCTCTCTAACTCCCTAATCAGAGGGCTGTTACACAAAAATTTGGAAGAACCATGCAGTTAAGCACATTCAGTGTATTTCTAATCACACAGACTTCTCAAAGATTATTTTTAAGATCTCATAAAAAATCAAGGAGGAAATCTGGATGAGCAGGACAAGCATAAAGTAGAATTTTACGTATTTACAGGCATATGTACCTCCATATCTACTTGCTGCTCCATTTAGGAATGGTTTGGCCTTTATTTGACTATGTCTTCTGAATATGGGTCTCTAACTCATCCCTCAGTTCTATTTCTCTTGGCCAAGTCCTGTAAGAGATTCATTGATCAGGAGCCACCTCACATTGAATTTTGGTGCTGTATTAGTGGACTCCTAAAGAAATTACTTTCTTTTTCTGGAGCTGTGTACCTCTGCCTGCTGTAGACTGTGGCTACAAGGCTATATGACTGTATTTAATGGGCTAGAAAATGTCAAGGTAAATAAGAATCAGACAAAAGTAATGCAACTCTGGCTGGAGGCTGACAATTACCCTAACTACAAAACACTGGATAATCAGTAACCATGGCTGTAACGTCATAGTGAGGATTCCAGACTTTGGGAATGGAAGACTTACAGCACCACATAAATTCCTCTGCACTTGTAACTGCTTTTGTTTCCTCTTACGAAGGTAAGGGAATCCCTTGAGTGAGTGGTAACAGGCAATGTTTATTTTGGGATAAGCTGCAGACAGTGTGTCCAGGTGGTGTTTTCTGATTCAAAGCTGAGGTCAATAAAAAGTGATGGAAAATGTTAGCAAAGTCTTGGCCTGATTCTCTCTGTTCATTTAGGAATCTGAATAAGATTTTCCTGCTGTTACAATATCTTCTTTGTTCTTCCTTGCCCAGTCTCTAACCGCCCTCTTATTACATGGCAAAGGAAAATTAAAAGGAGAACATATCCTCCAGTTATTTTCCTCTGAAGTAATGATATAATAAGGATTAAAAAAAAAAATCAAAAAATGTGCAGGGGCGTGAAGCAGAAGTGGAACAATGAAACAATACAAATTCTTTGCTCAGATTCCTTCCAGAAGAAAAGGATGGACTAAGATGTTTCAAACCAACTACATCAAATAGGGAAAACATTAAAAAAAATAGGAGAAACAATTTACAATACTCATAAAACATCCAGCATTTAAACATTCTGACATTAATGGAAAGGCTTTGTGACTACATTTAATCTTCTTTTTCCAGTTTAAAAAAAACTGTGCCTTTCTGTTCAAGGCTGAGTCCTCCCACTACTGTAATTTAGTAGACAATCAACAAAAAATGTTAAGCAGAGAGTATTTTAATGAATGAGAGATCCAACAATTCACTAATACAACAACAAAAATAGGAAGCCATTAACACAGTTGCAAATGTTAACAGATCTCTTCAGCCAGCTCCCAGAGACTGTGCTGGTCTCGTTCTTCCAGTCCTCTGCTGTTATCTGAGCTCTCAATAGGCGAAGAATTGAAACTTTTTCATCAAGTGTATTCAGGAAAAAAAAAGTATAAATGCAAGGTAAAATCACAACCAGGTGAACTGCATGATTTATTAATCAAATAAAAAAACAGACAAAAATATCATATTTTAGGTCAATATGTGACAACTAGAGTGGACTCTGCTGTTTTCAATTAAAAGAAAAATACAGACCTAGAAAAAGTAAATTGCTGAAGGAAAGGAAAAAAGAAAATGTTATTCTGAACCTCTAAATATAGAAATCTCTCCTGTGCTTTTTTATAAAAGATATGACCAGCTGCAAGAGTCATCCAGATCAGCACATTTTTTCATGATGTCTTGACCTCTTCCCTTACACTGAATACAAGTCCCAAAGCAGAGGGGATCTATATCCTTGCACACATCTAATAAAACTAACAATAAAATAAACAAACAAAGCCAAATGGTGGTAAAAAAATAATTAATTATTGATATACAACGACCATAAAAAATATTAACTTTAACGGCTACTGCAAGCTAATCTCTCTTTTTCTGTGAGAATGAAGATATATTGAAGCAACATTATTAGTTTCAGTTCACTCACATATATATTTTGATTTGTCTTTACTTGTCTTGTGGCAGTATGTACGTCATGAGTTGAAAATGGATTTGCAGGCAAGAAAACGTGTGAGGAAATGGAAGAATAAACTCATGAGGAGAAATCAAATATAAGGCCTTCAGCAAAAGTATTTTTTTTATGTTCTAAATATTTCAAATATTTTTTTTCCATTTTGTCACTTTTTATTCAGATTAGTTGCCTCTCCTATATCATGTCAATTTTTTTTTGAGTTTATGAATAATGCCATTGAAGCAAGTGGATCAGAATCACAGTTCTAAACCTTCATTTGAAAGAATATCCCATTTTAAGAATTAAATTAAAGCAGGTGCTTAAACTCACGTATCTTGAGAAACAATTTTTTTTATACTCTTGAACTTAAACAAACATCAAATATTTATAATACTCTTTTGACTGTTCAGAGCCATCAAAACATTTTTTTTTCTCAATTTTCTGCACAAACAAACCTGGTACCTCCAAGTCAACTGGATAGAAAGGTTAAACTAATTTGCATCTGGTTGTGTTTAATTTTGGAAAACAGACTTGCTGACAAAATCTTAGAAAAGAGTGACAGCAGTTAAAAAATACAACATATGTCGTTTTCAGGGTTCCTTCACCTCTTCTTTGTGCCTTACAACAGTGAGTTTGAGCTACCAACTAGTAAAGAAGACTTATATCTATGAATACTGAATAACTCTGTAAAATGTCCCTTTGTTTACTGCCCTTCATAATCTCCTTCAAAAGCTACTAAAATATTGCTGTACTTATTCAGAGGCATATTAGAGGCTTCATAGCAAGATCCCCATGTCATTCAAGGTATGTGCACTCACCATTTTAAGCCTCCCACCTCCAGGCCAATAGAAAACACATTCTATTATTTTATTTTTCTGCAGCATTTTCAAAAAGAAACTCAAAAATAACCAAGCATTATTCCAGCCTGCACTTGCATAGGTGATTGATTCTAGATTTATCTGTTTTAAAGTCCCACTTCTGACAAAAAGGACCCATTTGTAGTCACACCTGTTGACTTTGCTCTCAGAAGATAGAAGCAGAAGAACTCCAGCAGCAAAAGTAACACCTGAACCACAGAAACTCATAGGCTTTCCTGTCCAAAGAACTTGTAACAGGGCAAACCCAGCTCTCAGGCTTCAGCAAACTCCCAGAATACAGGATTTGATGTATTTGTGTTACTGGGTGCTCAACTCTATTTGCTCCCTCCCAGCATATCACAAGATAATTCATAAAGTATATTTATATGTTTTCATTTGTATATTTAGTAATTTTTGGAAATATGCTTTTTAATCTAGAAGATAAAATTAATGCTATACCCATATATAAGGACACATTCATTTTTAAAATCCTTATTTCCTCCTCTCTCAGAGTTGTGCATTCCAAAGAAAATTACTTCTGTATAGTCGGATTGAAAAAATTGAGTACATGCTTATGAGACAAATATATTTCATAACCAAACAAGGATCTACCACAAAAATTATCATGAATATGAAGCAGCAGAAAAGATGTGGTATAAGACATCACATTTTCTGAAAGACTAAAACACTGAAAAACGGCAAAAGAAGATAATATAGATAATAAAGGCAAAAGGAGAACAAAAAGATAATTACACAAGTGGTTACAATAGATAGTGATATTTCAGGCATATGAAGAGGAAGAATTCAATGTATGAGAATCTAGTATTTCTAAGAGACAGCAAATAGTTAATTTATTAAAGAACCTTCTGATACCAAGATTAATATTTTTCTCCATTGTTCACCTGGATGATGAAGAGATGAAACCAACATATCCTCACCACAGAGAAGAGGGAGGTGTACTGGTGTTAGAAAACGTGCGTGTTGTAGGAATGATTATTCTCCAGATCTGAGGTGGCTTTTCAGAAAGTCATAGGAAGCTTAAAAGACACACACACACACATGGATAGGAAAGACACACAACAGCAACAGTGCCCTCTCAAACTTGGAAAACTTCATGCCATGTTTAAAACATCAATTTATGAAGTACATCAAAGCATAATGCTTCTTGATTGTAAGCACAACTTTTCCTCCACATATTTGAAAATGGGAGGTAAATTCCACCTACTTGTGTATATTTTGTCTATGCAAGATTTCCTATCCTATTAAACATTAATTTCTGTGAATATTATAAACATATCTTGTCAGTAAGTATTAGAAATAAAAGAGAAAAAAAACCCTTCTACCTCAAATGTCAATGGAATTTTTGTAATTAAATCCCATTAAGTGATTATTTAGATGCTTGTATTTTTTAGGGAATAAAGGTACAAGGACTGAAGCGGACAATTTAAATTCTTTCTCCCTTTTTTTTTCTTTTTAATTTGTTCCTTGAAATGCTAGAGTAGCTCAAGGATATAGATTACCTAGATATATTAAGACTTCTAGGCATATAGTGTCTGCATGTTGGATTTCTTGTGTACAATATAAACACTAAATTTCTTCAGGTACTCCAGTGTTTGTCTGTAATGCTGTTTAAAGTGACTGGCACATTTTAAAAAACAGACATTTCAGTTAGATGGGAATATAAGAAGTAGAAGCCAAAGCATGATCGAGTACTTGAAAGCCTATCTCAGATCTTATTCTCAGGGGTACATACACAGCTGGTCACGCTGAACCTGCATATCAAGCAGGTGCCCACAGGAATTCTAATACAGGTATTTTAAAACTTAGAAAATGTACAAAAAAACGTAACTGTGTACTGACAATTATTTGCAGAAATTCCTAAAATAGATGAATGCATCTTATTGTGAACTGAGTTCTTGCCTTTCTTTGAGAAAAATATTGCACAAAAACTTTAATTCTGTGATGAAGGTGTAAAAAAAAATATATTTAAATCATTACAGAAAAACAATCAGGCAGATTATGACTGTAGGAAATAGAAAAGCAATTGAAGCTTGGTTTAGATTGGTACAATACAGTGGCAATACAAACTCTCATTCACCATCTACTGTGTCAGTTGCAAACTTCCATTGATGTCAGTGCAAGATAAAACTGAAGCTTAAGCACTTCAGTCAATATGTTGCTAGTGATCTATTTGTGTAGATAGCAAACAGGCTTAGATGAGGTGACCACTGAAAAACCCTGTTATCACCTCTCATCTTTTTTTACTCTATAAACCAATGTCATGTGAACAAAGAATCAACCATAAACTGAAAAAATTTATGAAAAGAGGAACAGGGAAATCAATAAAAATGTAAGAAGGCAATAAAAATCAAAATTGCTTAGAAAAGAAAAGGCTTAGGAGATATAGTAAATACCTTAAGCATGTCAATAAAATGAAATGTCTACTTCAAAATAAGAATAAGAATAAAATCAAATACAAGATTAAAAACATTTTTCAAAATACAGATTTGAAAACTAAAAGTGCTCCTGTGTTTTCTGCCAGGCTCTAAAAAATGGGTCTGATGAAATTTAATGCAACTTTAATCCCCTCAAAATGCATTCTCATTTTTGTTTGAGGAGTGGGGCTTTTTTGATATTGAGAGGGTTGTTTGCTGTCTTGTTTGCTTGTTTTTATTTGTTTTGGACATTTGGATTTCATTACAAGAATTGTGTCTGCAAAAACTGACATTAAAAAATAAAATCTGAGTTTCATTTACAGTTTTATACTGCCAAAATCTGAGGCTGTATAAAAATGAAAACACTACAAATCAAGTGCTATGCCCTGTGGAAGTCATCACAAAATTTTGACTTCACTTCAATGCTTTTATTTTTGTGGTAAAAGTGCAAGACCTGGTAATATTGAAGAGCATTCAAGGGTTTTTTTTGATAAGCAATGTACTCAGTTTAAATTTTCAAATCCTAAAAATAAGCCTGCAGATGGCTTAGGGCTGAAACTGTTGCTGTTGAGCACTTTAGTCTTTCTCAGTGTTAGCTGGGCTAGGAACATCATTTGCATAGACCTGAACTTATTATTTTTAAAGTGTTAGGGCAGCACTGGAGGAGGTTCAAGATTAAAAGGATCTGAACTGAGATTGTTTCTATTGAAATATGAACTGAAACGAGTACAAGTAAGCTACCTATGTTGCACATAAAAGAGAGACCACAACTAAACCCTTAAGGAAGACACAGTAAAGGATTTAAATAAAATACATTTATATGTAGAATTTTAAAACAAAATTTCTATTTGTTAGGACTTATCTATAAAGTTATGAGGGAGAAAAGTTAGGGACTTGATTAAAAGAGAAGATGATATCAGGGACAAAGCCTCCTCTCTTCTGTACTCGGCATTTGATACTGTGAATAGTGATAGAAAGGCTTTCCCTCCACGTTAGCCAGACTACACCACACCAGAGGGGACAACTAGCTTTGGCCAGGATAAGGCATTGGGATGGGGTTTGGGAGAACTCGGAGTATTTCTGCAGCCGAGAGCTGGGAAGTTGAGCAAAAACCTCTCTGGAGCAACAAGAAATGTTGGATGTCTGCAACTGATCCTACACTGAAGAGGTAAATGCTTTCTGTGACCTGTCTGTTTAAAACAAGAGGCATAGACATCTAATACTTGCTCAGGGCAGAGAAAAAATGCCTTCAGATTTGACAAAGATGTTCTAAAACAGCTTACACAATCTTTATATCATCTGTCTATTGACTTTGTTTCATCTCAAGTAGCACTGAGCACAAGGAGCACTAAATGCCATTTGGCACTCTGGAGACTAGTATAAAATGAAAAAAAAAACCAACAAACAAAGAAAAAAAATAGCCCCCAAAGCAAACAAAAGCTCTCCCCCAATAACCATTATAGTCTATTGACAGTGTATTAGTAGAACCAGACATCTAACGGGTTAAATTTTACTAGTGTATCATTAGCAAATGTCAGTTTGTGGCACAGTTTTCCTTAAATGACAATGTTTACCTTATCATCAGCAGGAGGGTTCATGACCAGTGAGTTTTACAGATTTTGGAAAAGGTCACAACACAGAGAAATCAGTCTTCTTATCCTGTACCAGCAGAGGTGCTAAGTTAAATCAGTGGCAGTATGATCACTTTGCAGAGAGAATCAGATCAAAACCAACTTCAAGGAAAAAAAAAAAATACACACATCTTGAAGATCACTGTGCCATGAAAAATTTTGGAATTATTAGAAAATGCACAGTATAGAACTTTGTTTGAGAGAAACACATTGTAGCCTCTGAATTAACATGAAGGCAGACTAAATAGCAAATTATGAAGACCTCAGTCTAAAATGTCTATGAACCTCTGACAACATGGCATCTTCTGTGTGAAAAATATAAAAATATGTTAAATTATATATTTAGTGATAAACACAAATATATTCATATGAATGTATTTTTAAGGGGAAAGAGATGCAATTGTAAGAATAACCCTAGAAGAGTTCGGCTGAAGTTAAGTAAACCTGCTGATACTACATACAAAACAGCTGGATATTTCAGTAACATTTTCCAATTAAGCATATACAAAGCAATAACCAACCATAGTCACCAAGGAGCCTTTAGTTATATCCACCTAAGCAGAACTTCCAAAAGGTTAATTGTGAATATAGTATCTGCAATATGTTCTTGAAATTAAACAAGAAAATCCTGTTGTAGAGACTATATCTGACAAAATACTCAATAATGCAACACAGGAAGTAGTACTTCACGGACTAGATGCAACACACAAATATAGATCATTTATACCTTACGTGATGAAGAAGAACCAGCAGTGAAACACATTCCTAAAAATACAATTTCCCTTCAGGCAATATTTACAAAGGGAAGGTATCTCGGTGTCTTTCTAATAAAAAATGGTGACGAGTGCTGATGGCAGCGATTGAGATAGCAGTCTGTCATCTGAGAAGGAACATTTGGAAGTGCCTTTGTCCTCCAGGAATTGTTACTTGTTTCCCCTGAATATACTGGTAGTTGAGGAGGGGTCCAGGGAAACTCTCATACCTGTTCATAGTGGCTGAGAGACAAAGGATTTCAACTGTGAAAATTAAAAAATGCCATGTACCATGGAAGTGATTTCATGTTCAAGTCTTGTCTGTTCTTGTCTTTCACTTTTAGTGTAGAATGCGTGGCCATAGGCAGTGAGTTCATGCGCAGCAAAAGGACGAACATCTCCTCAATATACTTTATATTTATATGTTGATTTCAGCAGCAAGCCAAGATGTACAAATGTCCAATATCATCACCCTCAGCTCTCCTTGCTGTCACTGAACATCAGGTCAGGAGAATAAGCTGTGTCTAAGACACAACATTTCTTAAAGAAATGCCTAGAAGATATGATTAGATTAATCATACCTTACAACCAAATTTACTATAAATTGAGCTTACAGTGTCACCATCTCCATATAAATGTGAAAAGCTCAGAAAAATTCTTCTTGGCAGCAAATGTTGAGACATTTCTTGATACCTTAGGTTTTCAGCTTCAGTAAATGATTATTTCTGTGAGGAACTTCTTGAGCTTTTTTTTTCCCCTTTGATTTGCTTTTAAGTAAATCTGGGTGCAGGTCACCTCTATTAATCAAGAGTGTATGCAAAGTTCTGCTACTTCTGTTCTTTCATGGAAAGGTGAGATATATGGAAAAGTTTATTACTATTTTTTATTGGAACATACTTGATTAGCTGTGATTTAGCTTTCCTTTTCGATCACCTTAGCAAGAGAGGCTGTGAAAATGTTGCCATTCTACATCCCAGTATGTTGGATAGGAAAAGATTCCTTTGAGTGCTCTCCAATCAGTGCAAGTGGGGATTTTGCCAGCCCTCACAGCTCATACAAATGATGTACTACTCTCTGCTCTGGGTATCAAAACTAGCCATCGGTCATGTAGCAGCCCAGATCTGAACTGCATAGTACAGAAGAGGGAAAGGAGAAATGGAGCCATCCATAATACTTCCCAGTAGTACTTCTGATGGTAATGTACTTTAAAGTTGAAATGTCTTTGTCTTCACCTTCACAAGGTGCACAAGTGAGAGTCCCAAAATCTCTGTGTTGCAGAAGTCCAGATATATCCTCTTGGTTTAAGTCATTGTTAATTTTGTGCAAAATATACACAGTGTTACTGCTGAGTTTACCCTCATTTAAAACAATATTTCATAGCAGAGAATCTTTTTTGAGTTCTTTGGTTTATTTGGTTGGTTTTGTATGGCTTCTTTTTTGTTTTAAGTCAGAAAGGATATTTAAAACATTTAGTACTGAAGTGAGAACTTGGTAGACTTGTGAAACCAAAAAAACATAAGATAAATATTTTTAAAAAACTAGAATACTCTCCTACTTCACCAGAGAACTCTAAAAACAATCAGTCAGTAGTACAAGGTGATACACAACTTCATTGAAACCTAATGAATGTGTGGAGTTATACCTTAATTTTAGAATATTGTTCGTAAAATCAAGATCATGCCTGTTAAGTTGCCTCTCTTATTGCTGTTTTTTATGAGAGTTTAATTTTGGCAAGCATCTCTTACCTGAGGGATAGCTTTTTATAACATGATTGTCCCTCTGACTATTAAGACCACAATTTACTTTCAGCCAAGATGATTATTGAAAAAGGTTTGTTTAATTTCCTGACTCCAAGCTGTCCACACGGATTAAAAAAAAAATCCCTTTGCACTTAATTTGACACAAATCAATATGATTGGCAGGCTTCTCTACAAAAGCGTCTAATGTTAAATACACATGCTACCTGAATTTCCTCTAACAGCCTGTGGTTTAAGCTTGTCTCATTCTGGGTAGGCACATCATTTCCCAGGGCATGTGGATTATAGTTTTGGCACTAGACCCAGAATTCCGGATTTCCTCTATTTCCTCTTGTAGATCTTCTAAAGTAGCACCATTTCTACAAAGACACAGTCAAACACACTGGTCACGAATGATCAATGTGTTTGTAAGATCAGAGTAATCATTTCCTAATGGAGCACCTAGAGAAAGGAAGTACTGGAAGATGCAATATGCAAAAAACTATTGAGTGATACTTAGTAGATGCATAGGGGAATGGATGCAGACAGGCATTTAAAGATGGAGCTGCAGAGCTTGCATTATTCAGCACAGAAAATTAGCTGACACTACCCAAGTTATAAAAAAAAAGGTGAAGATGTAGGAGAATAATTATCTTTACTGGAAAACTGGAGAGCCTAAGGAGTCAGATAGGAGTGGAGACAGAAGAAAAGCAGTTGAAGGTGTTGAGGGAAGGAGAAACAGCAATACTAAGGTTAGAAAACCTCAGATGTTCCTTGAAGTATTCAGCAGTCGTGTGTGATAGATTGCACTGTTAAACACTCAAAAAAGTCCTGTAGGTGTCAGGGTGCTTTGCTGAGGCCAGGTTTTCTTCTGTTTAGAGGGAGGAGATGAGTTTTTGCTGGTGTGGTGGTGATTTGCACAAGACAGAGGGGGAAGCTACAACTGGACTTAGAGGCTGATAGGAGGTAAATCCTGCAGGGTGAGACAGTGCCTTTTATCCCAGTAATTGTCCCCCCTTGCACAAGCTCAGCTGTAAAGCCCCTCCTCAGTTCCCCCAGGGAAGGTCTGATGAGGCATAACTGGCTCAACTATGCTGACATGAGAGGGAGCTGTCACATCTTAGCAGGGATCATGACCCAGCAAAGACCCCCAAAGCCCCTAGACCCATTGCTGAGGCCTTCCACCAGAGGACTGCACGTGATCCAAGCGTAGCAACAGATCCAGAGTTGTGCAAAGACGGTATAAAACTCCCAGCCCACCCAGCCTGAGCCTATATTAATCCACTGAACTCGATGTTTCATGGCACCCTCACCACTGAGAAAACCAGAAGGAGAGGACCAATGAGATGCTGTGGGAATCCACGGAGTGGTGATATTTTTCTACTTCCTTCACTCTTTTCTCACTCTCTTTCTCTGTCCCCCACTTTTTAAAATTTTTTTCTGCCTCACCCTCTCTGCCTCTACATTTACTGCTGGCTTTGGCATATGGTCTCCTCTGCACACTAATTTACACAGAGACATCTCTTTAATAATTTTAATAATCAGATCTTGATATTAGGCAAAAATAAAAGAAGGAGGTTTAGCTAAATTAATATACCAAAAAAAAAAAAATAGTCCAATGAGAATATGATACCACTGATTTAATATGAATAATTTTGATTAGTTATGTAGTTCCAAGCTATTGCATCAAGATTTACCTTCTTTGGAAAGATCTATTAAAATATAATCATGCAATTTAACCATATCCTGGAGCCTCACCCAGTTTGCTTTGCTACTCATATAGAGAATATGAAGCCCTTCAATCCCCATGTGCTCCTGGAAACACACAGAGGACAATTTAATTTGGATTCCTACAAAGGAAAAGTAAGGCCAGGAGTGACAAGGGACTTTGCACAAAGCTTCAAGCCTGCAGTAGTCTGTGGACATATTTAGAGAACTAATGACATTGGATGCACTCCAGTGCTTTTCAAAGGAAAATCAAATTGCTCTTTAGAAGAATCTTTATGAACCGAGGAGGAATTATTGGTAGAGAGAGTACAATCGCAATCAAATGTAGGGAAATCCTTTAGTTTCTCTCTCTCCCTATGCTTTGTTGTGACATTACTGTCAAGCTGAAAATGGAAATAGCCCTGTTCTGCTCTGAACTTCTCTTTGTCTTCTCCAGAAGGAGAATATGTTAAGATTCTTTGAGGGAATCAGGTTCTTTTCACATCTATCTGGAATATTGCTTTTCATGCAGAAGCAATGACCTCATCTTCCCTCTTGCAGTACCAGTTTAGCACCAAAGCTACAGCTGCCCATCCTCCCTAAGCACAGCTTCCTAGGGGCATTTTCCCTGCATGAGGCCATTCCAGTTCCTGCACAATATTGCAATACGCCAGAAATCTCTGTAACCAAGCTACCAGGAAGTACACTATGGAGTAAAATCTGGTTCAAAATAACCCTGTCTCTACATCCTTCAACAGTGTTCCAGGTGTTTTTCTTCCTGATTTAATTATAGAATAAAATATTCCTGCAGGAAATGGCCTGTGCTGATCTATACAATCATACAAATGTCCTATTGGCAGAAGCAGCAACTACAGCTGTTATGACAAAATGCTTGCTGAAGAAACATTTTTCAAAGAAATAAGATGATTTAAATGTATTACTCTCTGCCATTCATGTATGCCGTTAAATGTCTGAGAACAGATTAAATTGCAACTCATTCTGTGGCATTTCTTGATCAAATCATTGGTTTCAAGCAAGGTTTTATTCCTGGCACTCAGAATTTCTGTGTTGCTTCATAGGCATGTAGCTAAAGTCTTTTGTAAAACAGCAGTTATGAATGGAACAGGGCTTTTCTCCATGACAGTTTAGGAAAATACCAAAATTGGTTGCTTTTCTAATTTCTCTTTTCCTTTTCTTCCCTTCCTTTATCTTTTCCTTTCCCCTTCCCCCCTTTCTCCTTCCTTCCTCCCTTTCCAAAGAGAAATCCTCAGCTCCACAGGATAAAATCCAACCCAACACATCAGCAGGAAGAACAAACAAAGCCTGAGCTGTGATGCCCTGCCTGCTTACTAGAAGGCTGCAGAGTGGCCTTGAGGCTACAAATGTTCAGCTGCTGGAAAGCCCGTCAGGAGAAAGCCCAGGAGGCCACACCTGCGAGCGTGTGAATGGAGCGGAGCCGCCCTCCCACACAACAGGAATGCCATCAGAAGGATGTGCTCTGTGAGGGAGGAGGAAAATCAATCTGTTTGCTGCATCACTACGGAAACCCAGACACGGTGTCACTGCCAAAGCACTGAACGCAGCTCAGTTGGTGACCATGACTCAAAATTACCAAAGCAGAGATCTTTAAATGATGTTGATAAAGGAGGAAAGTATTAAGAAAGGGGAAAGAAATATTTTTTTTTAAATGATGGATGAAATACAGTATTCCCTTTTTGCATCACTATAACTGTAGGTTATTTCTTTCCTGTGGTGCATTGTGGTTATGCATTCTGAAAAGAAATTCTCTTCATAGATTATAATATAAATTGCATTTTACTCACAATTTCTAAACTCTAAGCTGCCTATCAATTCAGAGATTCTGTTTCAAGAGGTCTGATATCTTGGAATTGCAGCAGTTCAGAAAGGGGGATTGCATAGCTGTGTGTGTAAATGCAAATTAATTTCCTTTGGAGCACTGCTTTGCCCTTTGATTTGAGTAACATTTTCCAGACTTTCAAGAATATAAGGATAAAAACTGCATATATGCAGCCTCCCAGTTGTTCTACATACAGGTTACATCCATAGCTTAATCTCAGAGAGTCACTGGATTAAGATTTACATGCATAATTGCAGAAAAGCGCTTCTCTGGAACAGCTGAAATAGTGTGGTATTTACAGATTGCATATAGTTCGCTGGAAACCATGATAGGCAATATCAAAACTCAAAACCAAAAAGAGTGAACACAACAATTTTTCCTATGTAAGATATTATTGGATTCAACTCTTTTTATTAAGGCAGTTCTGCTCTGTTTATATGATTTAAGAAAATATTATTTCATTACAGAAGAGACAGGAATATATCTTTGGTTTTCAAGCTATAGTTTAACTTCCTCCTCCCTCACCCCTCCCAACATTGTCATTTATTATTTACTGCAACACCTTAGTCACAACAAGAAAGGGAGTGTTAAAATACACAAGGACATTGAAAATTGGCAAAAGGAAAGAGTTTTTATAACACTGTTTAACACAGCAAACGAGATAGAAAATTATTGGATAAAATTTCCACCAGTAAAAAGCTTATTGGCCAGTGGTGGGTCTGTTTATCTGTTCTTGTTAACTGAAGTGCAAACATCCTGAAAAATATTGTTCTGTACCTTGTAACTGTGTATATTGTACATTTTATTATTTAGTTCTTTTGGCTGGTAGCTTGAAACAGATGGGGCTCCTAGAAAATAAATATTTAACCCAGCAGGCCAGTAGCTAATGTTTGAAATAATATCTAGTGAAAGTATAATGGCATTTATGGCATCAATAGTTATATAAACATTATGCATATAACATTTTTCCTTATCCTTCCATTTTCATTTGTTCATAATTTTATGAAAATGTGCCCTTTGCAGTTAAGTTTCCTTACCTTGTTGAGCTCAAACATATTTTTTACAGAAGGTTAGAAGAGAAAGAAAACTCTTTTCAGCTGCTTTTAAGATACGTGAAGTGGGAAAAATATGCTCTTCTTTATGCATTTTTATTTATTTTTGTATACTTCAGAAATTACTCCTTTCTGAAATAAACAAAAAAGAAATTCAGTGAATGGAATGCAGTCCAGTGAAATGGAACTTTTCCCAGCTGGAAAAATAAAAATAAAAAATNNNAATAAAAATAAAAAATAATAAAAAAAAAAAATTAAAAAAAAAAAAAAAAAGGCAAAAAAACAAACCCCAAACCACTAAACCGAAAACCTTAAAGGCATAATTAAAAAACAAAGTTTTAAAACACTGAAATTCTCATGCTGGGCACTTCAGTGCATACAAACAAAAGGACAACTCTATTAGCAAGGCCAGATGATGTAAAGCAGTACAACTACAGCGAATCTACAAAAGAATACAACAATTTACATATTGAGCTGAGCTGAGTCCAAGGTCCTGTTGAGTTTCCTCTCTATGAGAATATCAAATGACATCTATTTCTTTGCAACAAAAAGCCTGAGAATGCTTCCATATCATTAGGATTTTGCATTTGTGAGGGTGATGCTGTGAATAGCTTATTGAAACACCTCTATAAAATACTTTTTGAGAGATTTATTTCAGGTGGCATAGGACTGTAGTGTAAGGAAGTGAGTTCTTGACCTGTAAGATCACACTGTTGCATCATTCAGATTTTTATTTTTCTTGGGTGTAAGACTTTACTATGGACAAAAGCTCTCTTAGGTCATTTGTGAGGCTGGAAAAAAATGATAGTTGTCAAGGAACACTGGAGTGTTGAAAGGGATTGCAATAGGTTTCTTCCAGCAAAAACTGATTATCAAGTTCTCCAGCAGTCATGATCTCTTGCCCAACTCAAGCATCAAAGGAAGAGGGAGATTGACTGTGGCAATCTTAGCACCCTTAATACCCCCTGCAACATAAAGGTTGTCCACGTGGTGAGGTGCTGAAACTTCTGCCTTCCAAATAGAAGCTGGGGTGTAAATGCCTAAACACAGGACAATAGAAATTCCCTTGTTTTCATTTGTGGAGTACACCTTGTACTTTGACCAGATTTACCACTTGCTACAAGATTATAACCTTCCTTGCATTATGAACACCACGACAAAGGGTTTGTTTAGTAAACATGACTTTAAAGTTTCTTATCTTGCTAGTTTGACAATGCAGCATGATGTGATAAAAATGTTACCGACTTCGGAACCCTGTACGAAAACCAAACTCGGATTACTTGATTGCAGCACTAGGCCAAAAATGTGAGGGAGGGAGATAGTGAGAAATCAGCCTTTTCCCTTGAACTTGCAGCTGGTTCTGGGGTTCATCACGACTACTACACTCCACACTTTGCAGAATAAATTCCTGGGTAATATTGGTAGTCAGCCCAGGGCTACCAGCTGATGCCCTCATCACAACTATTGGGATAATTTTAAATATAAAATTATTTATATTTTTAATTTTACATTTTAATTTATGTTTTTTTATAATTTAAAATTAATAATTTTAAATCTCTATTTTAAAAATAAAATTTATATTTTTATTTTTTTTAATTATAAAAGGACCTCCATCTTTTAAATAAATGTCAAAGCAGTTTGGAAATTACCTTTGTTAGGTGTAATTCTTTCATCTTGTTTTCTTTGCAATATAATGAGCTTAGGAAAAAATGCCTTATTGTTTTCCTGCTTCCTTCTTATTTTGAATTATTTAATCTATACACCATCACAACACTTGCATGTTCAGTTTACTATGCAACCATGTAGAAGCTCAATTGTTTATCCTCTAGTAGAAATCTGAAAATTTCACTCTACAAAAATATAGTGCAATTGACACAAAGAAAGTGAGAAGACCATGCAAGAAAATCAAGACTACACAGCCAATCAGCCAATTTTCAAATGCTGTGAGAAACCAAACTAGGGGCTGCGGTTCTCTTCAAAGATTCTGCCACCAAATTGTGGAAGTGGCTGGACAGGTATGGCAGAGACACAGGTATGTCAAAACTCTTGCAGACTATATTAGAAGCAAATTCAGATCAGAATAATCTGTTTTCTGTCTTTTCAGGTAATGAAACCTGATACAACAATTATGTTATCAGTGTTTTTATTAGAGGAAATAGGGTTGGGAAAAATAGATGAAGACCCTGTCAAAATTTACATCTGCACTAGTTAAAACCCTCACAGAAGTCTTGAAAAATTCTTGATGCTCATTGAAACTTATAAGCTGGCATTTATGTCAGTATAAATGTAACTGCACTGTCTTTACTTCAGTTAGAGCATAGTGCTCTGGTTCTCCAGGGAAACACGCCACTGTCAATTCACATTAGACCATTAGAGTAAAAAGAGCTTTTCTAACTTTGGATAGAAAATTATTTTCTACTGTTGTTTCTATGGCTAGCATACAATAAAGAGTTTGGCTTTGAAACACATTTTAGTGCATTTTCTCTTCAGTGACTGATATTCTGTGCTGTATAAAAAGCCAGATGCATAAACAGTTCACTTCTCCTGCCTCTTTGTGTGACATGTCAATCCTTCTGCCTCATTTTAAGCCTCCTACTCACAGGACAGCCAACCAACAAACCCCCCAACTCCATGCCCAGCAGCCTGCCCTTTTTATAGCACCCATCCTCACTGGATGGGCCGGGCTCTTCCCACTCTTTGGTAATTAGCACAACTGTGACTCATCAAGGGCAGGGTTGCTTAGAGTCCCTTCTCCCACAATGCCATCAATTATTTGAATTTTAGAGAATAACAGCTCTCAATTCTAACCGCTACAGTTAAGGTTTCTTTTGAAATCAGTATTGCTTATTTGTATACATCACTTCTGCTATTCAAAATTTCTGGGTGAACAAAATGAAATCAAATATTTTTTCTTTGATCTTAGTATGTTTTTGAAGTTTTTTTTGTAGTATTCTCACCATACCTTTTGGATTTTCATAGATCTGTTATTTATTTCAGCAGTCCTTTAGACATCATAAATATAATAACCATAACAGGACATTACTCACAACTGTAAGGCTCATAAATGAAGATAACTTATCTTTTCCCCCCGTTTACAGGATATCTGCTGCTTTAAATCACTGCTCCAAGTTTAATTTACTGTATATTTTTCTCCATTTTCACAAAGAAGTGTTTTCATGGGAATGAGAAATATGTGAAGGAATAAATTAACACTAAGAACTTGCTTCTAGGGAAATTAACAATTTTTTTCTGTCTGGGAATAATAGAACCTATATCCCTTCTAGACAATCACATATATTATGAGGTTATCCTAAATCCACTGCATATAGTTCTAACTCAACTTTTAAATGGAAATGAGCAATTGATTTTTATGTTGGTAATTTTTTGGTCTCATGAATTTCTTTAGAGAGATTTTACTGTGAAGTATGTGAAATGGAGCCTGCTTCACCAATATGCTAAAAGTAAACTTGGATAAATTATTAATCGCAAAAATATTTGGTTGCAAATGCATCCCTTTTCCTATTAATTAATCATAAACACACTAGTCCTAATTTGTAAAATATATGAACAAGGTCTAATTCCCCTTTTTGTTATACTAACTGTAGGATGATGTGCTAAAATGGAAAAACGTAGCAACATATGTTTAAAGAATTATTTAAAGGAAAATAATTATTTATGTTCATTAAAACTTTCTAAAGAATGCTTATGGGGCTGACCAGTTGTTTGCAAGATGTAAAACAACAATTCTTGCAAGTTTGTGGTTCTGGTGAGTGCAGCTGCTCACTTGGTCTCCAGAGC
>VXBU01032194.1:508995-568335 GCA_013400315.1 Bombycilla garrulus | reverse complement strand
ATTAATTAATTAATTAATCTAACACAAGTATTATTTGAATTAAATATTTTTATGTTGCATGAAGTATTGGACATAAAGGAGAACTGATTATTTCTATTTTGTGGAGTTTTCTACAAGCACTGTATAGGAACCAGTAAGTATTTAGGCTATTTCATGTGGTTAGAGCAAGATGCTAATCACTCCGAAGTCATTGCTTTGAAACCCANTTCTCTTCAGTGACTGATATTCTGTGCTGTATAAAAAGCCAGATGCATAAACAGTTCACTTCTCCTGCCTCTTTGTGTGACATGTCAATCCTTCTGCCTCATTTTAAGCCTCCTACTCACAGGACAGCCAACCAACAAACCCCCCAACTCCATGCCCAGCAGCCTGCCCTTTTTATAGCACCCATCCTCACTGGATGGGCCAGGCTCTTCCCACTCTTTGGTAATTAGCACAACTGTGACTCATCAAGGGCAGGGTTGCTTAGAGTCCCTTCTCCCACAATGCCATCAATTATTTGAATTTTAGAGAATAATAGCTCTCAATTCTAACCGCTACAGTTAAGGTTTCTTTTGAAATCAGTATTGCTTATTTGTATACATCACTTTTGCTATTCAAAATTTCTGGATGAACAAAATGAAATTAAATATTTTTTCTTTGATCTTAGTATGTTTTTGAAGTTTTTTTTGTAGTATTCTCACCATACCTTTTGGATTTTCATAGATCTGTTATTTATTTCAGCAGTCCTTTAGACATCATAAATATAATAACCATAACAGGACATTACTCACAACTGTAAGGCTCATAAATGAAGATAACTTATCTTTTCCCCCCGTTTACAGGATATCTGCTGCTTTAAATCACTGCTCCAAGTTTAATTTACTGTATATTTTTCTCCATTTTCACAAAGAAGTGTTTTCATGGGAATGAGAAATATGTGAAGGAATAAATTAACACTAAGAACTTGCTTCTAGGGAAATTAACAATTTTTTTCTGTCTGGGAATAATAGAACCTATATCCCTTCTAGACAATCACATATATTATGAGGTTATCCTAAATCCACTGCATATAGTTCTAACTCAACTTTTAAATGGAAATGAGCAATTGATTTTTATGTTGGTAATTTTTTGGTCTCATGAATTTCTTTAGAGAGATTTTACTGTGAAGTATGTGAAATGGAGCCTGCTTCACCAATATGCTAAAAGTAAACTTGGATAAATTATTAATCGCAAAAATATTTGGTTGCAAATGCATCCCTTTTCCTATTAATTAATCATAAACACACTAGTCCTAATTTGTAAAATATATGAACAAGGTCTAATTCCCCTTTTTGTTATACTAACTGTAGGATGATGTGCTAAAATGGAAAAACGTAGCAACATATGTTTAAAGAATTATTTAAAGGAAAATAATTATTTATGTTCATTAAAACTTTCTAAAGAATGCTTATGGGGCTGACCAGTTGTTTGCAAGATGTAAAACAACAATTCTTGCAAGTTTGTGGTTCTGGTGAGTGCAGCTGCTCATTTGGTCTCCAGAGCTTGTGTTTCACTCTATAGATTGCTATATGGGATCTTTTAAAGCTAGAAAGAAGTCATTAGGTCGAATAAAGGCCCTTGGAGTTAGTTTTCACATGGAAAGATTTATTTGTGTTTGAGTGTATGATTCAGGGCTTTTTCTTTACTACAGAGGTAGTTCTGTATGAATAATGGCTGCCACAATCTCACAGCGCACCAGAACCTCAACTCTTCTCCTTGCAGGAACATGTGCGAGCCAGTTTTTACACTGTATGCAGTTAAAATGAGAGAGAGAGAGACAAAGAGACCAAAAATAGAGGAAAAGATTGAGTAGTCTGTTATTTAGTCTCTGCTGGCATGTTTCGTATATAATCTCAGCAGTTGTATCTCAGATGCTTAGCTGTCAACACCTTAATGAAATATTCAGTAGATCAAATTCTGTCTGTACCTTAGCACACATGTAAGCAAAGACTGAATCTGTATCAGTTTTACTTGCAAAAATATGGACATTTTCATCTCTTGTTGTTGTTANCTACAAGCACTGTATAGGAACCAGTAAGTATTTAGGCTATTTCATGTGGTTAGAGCAAGATGCTAATCACTCCGAAGTCATTGCTTTGAAACCCATATGGGCCATTCATTAAGAGCTGGACTCACTGATCCTTGTGGGTCCTTTCCAATGAAGAATATTCCCTGATTGTGTGATTCTGTGTTGGATTTTGGCTTAAGCCCCCTCCTGTATCTTTTGGTGGTATAAGAGTTCCCTGTAGTCTATGCATGAAGCATGATACAAACAATTCCTGATTTGCCCTTTTGGGAGACTGGGGCTGTGTCTGCAAGCAGCTTATTATGAAGTCCAGGTGTGTCACTTGTCTTGTGGGGAAGAAAGAAGAAGAGACTGACAGATCTATACCTCCTACCTGCCTCCTCTGAAAGCAATAACTTTGCAACTGGTCTTTTTTCCACGCTCCAACTTGAGCTTGTGCATTATCAAAATGCATATTCAAGTAAGGGGAGGAATATTGGCAACATCTCTGCCTATATTTCTCAAGAGTAAAGAACATTTTTTTGCTAGAGGGACAAAAAATGGACTATTAATTGTATTGCTAAGGCAAAAATGTCTGAGAGTAATTTAACACCTAATAGTTGTTCTATGCAAGAGCAAGAATGTGAACTTTTATTGTTTACTTTAGAGTACCAGCAGTTCAAACAGCTAAGTTCTACTACGTTACACCCTCCAAATACAGGAGGTGTAAGTACATATTAGGCATATATTTTGAATTACTGATAGCCTGGCCTTTAAGGAGCTGAAGAACAAAGAAACACACTGAGAGACTGTCTGAATCATGTTCAAAATAAAACACTCCCTGTACTTGACCCTGGAGATTTATAGTTGCATTCTTTACTTTATCCCAGCCTTTGGCAAAGTTCCTAATTTCTGAGTAATACCCCTGCAAAAACCTTGAGAGTCTTGCTTTTATGCAGTAAGGTTAGTCAATAATTCATGAGGGGATTATTTCTTGCAAAGCCAAACTTTTTTTCCCCAGGACACAATTTTAAAATCAGAAATATATAGATTACAGATTAACTAAACCAAAATAAAAATGTATAACTTTTTATGCTCCTAGCATTGCCTTTAAAATATCCCATGGTAATATAAACCAATGTTTTCAAAGTACAAAGACACTAAAAGAAGTTTGCTTTTCAAGAAAACTTTGTACTTACAGTATAGTAAGATTATGAGAAGTTACTACCCAGTACTGTTTTGAAAAGTGCTAAATTCAGAGACTGTTTGAACAATCTGTCCTTCACAATCCAGAGGCAAAGCTGAATTAAAGGACTCCCTCCAGTGAAGGAAGCCTCTTGCAAGTCTCACAGGCTTTCCAAACTGTCTTTCGCGTAACAGCTTTGAATTCCCCAACTCTTTTTCTTCACAGAGGAGGGGGAACTCTGAAGGGAAGGTGAAGGTCAATGGTAACGTGTTTCTTTATTTAGGGCCGTCAGTTATGAACCCTTGCTTCCACTGGGAACTTGAGCAAGTTGATCTTTCTCACAGAATACAAAAAAACCCCACCTGCCTGCCCCTTCACACTTCAGTGTTTGTTTAATTGTTGATAGGAGGAACAGAAATCACTAAGGAGGAATTTCAAAATTGTCCTGCACTTCCAAACCTCATTTCACCAACCTCAAAATAGCAATTTGAGTCTGAGTTTCAGATGTCCTAGACTAGCAATTTAATCTGCACAGTATGAATTAATTCATGCTCTTCTACTCCTGAAGTGTCTCTTGTTGGATTTTTTCCACACCATATACCAGATTAAATGTTCATTGGTACAAGGATCTGAACATTTCATCTTGCTAATAACTTACCCTTAGGTTATATAGTTGCATACTTTCTGCCTCTTCTTGCTACCATTCTCTCCCTCTCCCCTCATTTTGCCAGACAGTGATTATTTATTATTTCATACCAATGTAAATTCAAGTGGTGTTTGAAGAAAGAAGTGCATGCTGTAAGACACTTAAAAATCACTTCTTGCTTAAGTCTCGCTGTGGATCTAGCTTCAGATAACTACATTTCTGTGTAGGTACCATGCTTACAAGTGCTTTGAGATGAAGGATAGGACAACAATTACTTTCCAAATGTGTTTTCTACAGCAAATAAAAAAGATTTTTCTTAGTGGCATATTTCATAGTTGTGATATTTTTCATAAAAACTCACAAGAATATAATTGTATGCAAAGTGTGACGATAGCAGAAAAATGTCAGAAACAGACACCATTGACATGGACAGTAGATTAGCATTCTTTTGAGAGATGTCTCCCTATTTAGTAATGACATTTGACAAGTAATGAGATGTTTTGAATGAGAGACAGTATTATGATCTAGCAGATTTTTTGAAATAACATTTGAAGCCTTAATTAAAGTTCTTCTGAAGTCGATTAAAAGACTATCTTTGCCTCAGAACATTATGCATTAAGGTCCCAAAAGCTGCCACTGTTCATTATCACCAGCTCAATACTTTTTTCAGATAAAAACTGTACTGCTTCTATTGTTATTTACTGTAAAAATAGAAGTATCATTGACTTTACTTTTAGGGAACTTGCACTGTACCTAGATCATCTTTGCTGCCACTATCTGCCAACACTCCAGATTGTGCAAATAGTTAACCTCAAAACTGAAAAACATTTCAATGAAAGTACCTTATAAGAAACCTTATTCCCCAAATGCAAACCTCTGAAGCCTGGGTCTAGGGCAAAAACTTTAAAGGCTGATATAATCCCTCAGAAGACCAAGCACCATCAGAATCCAAAACTCCCTGAAGTTGGACTAACTCTTCAAGGGGCCTTTATACTCCTTGTTGTATTGAAACGACATCTGAAAAGTCCAAGGGTTGCTATACTGCAATCTGCCTCCAGGAAGCTGCCAGAGTGACAGACAGAATTCTCTGAAACTTTGACCCAAACAAGGTGTTTCATCTTCTGTTTTTGACAAACTGTACTGGACAAAACAAATAAAAATAGAATGCCTATAGAAAAATCTGTCTCTCTCTTGTAAGATAAGATTGCTGTGTAACTTTAATTTTTCCCATTTGATTAATTCAGACTGAAAACATTCTTAAATGTCTTTGCCATCTTCAGCAACACTTGACTCTGTAAAGAAACAAAGCAAAACAAGAATAACTTAGACAGTAGTGTTTTCCCAAATAAACAACCAAAATAGGTAAGTCTGTATGCTGTAGTAGAGTTTTTCTGAAGATTTAATTGCTTATTCCCAATTTCTTCAACACAGACATTCTCCATGAGTGGACAACACTTTCAGCATGCTCCAGACCATGTGATGTGGTAACAAACACACACAAACTCTGTCCCCAAAGAGAAGTTGGGGCACGAGAAACATGATCTGCAGCTTTCTCAGCACACTTACGTACACAGAGGTACAGCAACAAATTTTTGGAATGCACAATTTGATGGCTTTTTCTGGAAAGGAAATACATTTATACAGATTTTTTTATTTAATGTTTGTCTGTAAAAAGTTAATAGATTTACGGGAAAGCACTCTAAATAGACTTACTTCCATCAAAATAGTCTACATCAGTAACAATAATTCCAGTCCACTTTACAGATCTGGAAGTGAATAGGAGCTGACTAACTCCAGTTTATGAAAGTTTTTTATTTGGTATACAATAGCTATTTTTTAGACAATTCCACAAAGTATATTGGCTAGCAAATGTTCTTTTCTTGACTTTCCATGAAATTGAAAGTCACCATGATGATTTTACTCCATAAACATAGTTTTATAGTTAAGAAATACTATACAAATCAGTTAAGAAATATAAATCACAGTAAATCTCTTTCTGAATACTCTTTTTCTTGTAAAAAGTGCCACAAACATATCAGTAGACTATTTATTTCCCATTTTATTGCTGTTTCTTTTGTAAATATATTTTTACAGTGAGTCTAGCTTTCCCTGATTTGAATAGCAAGAGAATGCAATTTGTTCCATTTTTATTTACATAACAGAAACAAGCATTTGGACAAGTACAAGAATTTCCTAATTGAATTGTAGCAATTTCTAACTCATGAACTTGCAGGACATCAAAACAGGACTGACTTGAAAATACTAAGAATTATTGCACACATTTCCTTAACTGAGTCTGCAGTTAATTTTGAACATGTTTGCCTAGATGAAACAAGTTAGGAATTTCCTAATAGAAGACATGTAAATCTAGATCAATCTACAAAAGGGAGATGGTTTTTATTAATTTCACGTGGAAACGGTTTCTTATGAAAACTTTTTAGTCTAGAAATTAGTGTATGGAGAACAAGATTACTTAAACAGAAACTTTGAAATGCACCAGAATATTTTCCCATCATCATTAACAACTATTTATGCCAAAAAGTTAAAGAGCATCAAACAGTGTTGAAATGTCCTTTGCTTAAATGAGCTGTCTTTCTTATTTGTGCTAGATTGTTAATATATGAACCAGAAGTGGCATCCTAGCCCAGCTTCAAAAAAATGGCCCTTTGACTGTTTTCCTGAAACTACGCAGAAACATTACTCACCTGGTACAGAAAGGTGTCAAAGCTAAAAATCTTATTCCAAATCCAGGGACCTACATTTGAATCTAATAAGGAATTATTGCTGCTGGCCAAGAATATGGGATGGAGACTCATATAGCATGACTGGGAAAAACTCTATTGAAGGAGACCAAAGAAGAAGGGAAAGCAGATGATCCATGCCAGAGTATATCACTGCAGCTCTGATAGTGCATACAAGTTACTTCATCACCCAATTCCATTTGTACTGTATCATCTCATGTTTCCATTGACCTTGGTGGTTGACCGACACAAATAAATCAAAGGTGTGAATATCCTAACCTTTCATTTGAGCATTTGGTACTTAAAATCACCAATATTAACATCAAATAATATGGCCTTTGTTCCTCAAGTAGTTTATTGCCTCTTCAAAGGCAATATCTTTGACTGGTCATCATAGCTCAGATAAAGGTATTTTTAAAACTGTGACATTAGTACCAGAAGGTTGCTTCTTGTTTAGGTGCTTAATTTTAACCCCCGATTTTTATTTGTCTAAATGAATTACCTAACCCCCACAACATTCAATGAAAAAGGGCATTCGCCTCCAGAGCACCAGAGATGACATTGCACAGATAAGATGTTGGATCAATTGCGTTCTGAAAGCAAATTCCAATTGGCTAAAATTAGTGAGAAGAATGCATATCTTCTGTTCAAGGCAGTAAGATAAAACAAACCTGATTTTAGTAATTTGACTGACACTTGATTATTTTAAACTTATATCTGCTTTACTCTGAGCCTTTATAATCAACAGAAGTTTGAGCATTGTAAAAATAATAGTCATTAAAGACCAGGGTGATATTTAGTTCTTTCTAAGGAGGCAAATGAAGTAGACCAAATGGATTACAGCATAAAAGTACTTATATCTCTGTGCTGATTTTAAGGGATGTAAGTTAGTGGATGTAAGTTAGTGACTTCCCAAGAAATATAAACCATGATGAACTGATACTGCTCAGCAATTTTTTAAAAATTCTTGTTCAAATCCTAAATATCCTGAATTCCTCCTGGCTCTCACGTATATCACTCTTTTTTCATGCTCACTCCAGTTAATATATGTAAGTGAGATGTTGAAAGTGTGGCATCTAAATATGCCTAGACTCAAACACTGAAAAAGCTAATGCTTAAAAACAATATTCTCATTTTACTTATTAGTATACTACAATAATTATGAGTACTAAATGACTGCCAATATAAACACTTAAGAGAATCATGATGGGTATTATGAGGATAAATTCACAGCACAAGTACATTTCTTCTCAGATATCTGTTTCCTAATCATTATGTTGCAATTAAATATCATTAGTACAGTGAGAATGACTGAGAAAATGACCATTTGTACAGGATATGGAAAAGAAACATTCAGCATTGCTCAGATAAATATTTACTTAGCTGTTCAAAATTACTTGCAGAGATAGAAAATATGATGTCCAATGACACCATTTACAGTTGTCACAAATGCATTTAAAGTGCTCTAAATGTAAGCTGAAATCTGTCTTTTGAAGTCACTGATCATATTTGTGTACTGAATGGTACACACTGCTTCTCCCTTCAGGCACCCACTTCTACCCTGACAGAATTTCTGAGACTGTTTCATGTGCTGTTGGAAAGCAAACCTGCATGGATAGCAGATGTGGATTTTTACATTTGCAATGCCTTTCTGTCTGAGTAGTGATGGTTCTGATAGATATTTTGACATGGCATGCTGACAGAAAACAGAGAAACAAACATGCTTAAGATGAGCTGGAAGACCACTGAAGTAATTTTAAAAAATAAAGACTGTCAAAGACAATAACATGAATACACTGATCTCTATTAAGGGTGTCACAAGATACTCAAAAGATATTGCATGGCAGATATCCAGAATAAACTACTCACACCACTGTGTCAGGTCCGCAATGGCTGCCTTCCAAATGTCCAAAAGGTCTGAAATGCTGACCAGTTGCATTAGCAGGGATAGCAGTATAAGCTAATCTATGTACGTGTTTTCTATTTCTTGTGCTGAATTCCCTCAGATAATCTTGCTTTGGTCCTCTTGAAGCTGCATGAAAATTAAAATGCTTTTTGTTTAATGACCAAAAAAACCGTACAGTATGGTTGAGCATGAGAATTCAGAAAATTAAAGACATCCCAAAATCACCAGTATTTCTTAAGATAAATTTTTTCTTTATATTTTGTAATTTATTTGATTTGTTTAATTTTATTTTCTTTATTTCTATTGCCTTCAGGAAAAGTTTACAATGGAGGAAAAAAGGAAGTTAGTTTTATAAAGTGAAAACAGAAGTTCACAAATAAATTTCTTCTGGAAAGAAGGCTGGGAAAAAATGCAACATTTACTGAGCCTTAAAAATTACAAACAGATGGAAAACTCCAAAATATGCTGTGTTGAAGAAGGTCTTGACAGTACAAAGTAGACTGATGTACCTAAACCCCCTTGAATTTCAGTGAGAACTGGATAACTAATTGCTTTTTCTGCCTTTGAAAGTGTTCCTATAATCAATCCTTAAAAGAATTGATATTCTGCTGCAAATTTTACTATAAAAAGCAGTGTACAGTGTACTACTTTCTTGCATTTTCTTTATAGTTATTTAATAAATTTGAAGAGCATTTCCTATTCTACTCACTTTTACATTAAATTCATTAAAAGGACTTCTTCTTCTTTAGGAATCACACCCCTGGGATTTCACTGCAGGGTCATATTGCAAAATCCACTCATAGCTGATGATGAAAACAGATGCTTAGTGTAAGTGTACACCTGACAATAACAAAAATGGGCATCAAAGAAAACAAGAGAAGGAAACTAACTTCCAGGGAAATTTGAATACCAACATTCTAGAAAACTCTAGCAACTATGACTCTTAACAGTTTTAATCTGAGAACGATATATTCATTAAGTGGAAAAATTCTTACTGTCTTCAGAGTGCCAGGATTCAACTTGTTCATTTCCTAATTAATTATTACAGATAATACTGAAAGAATAATTTGGCAGAAACCAGTCTTGATATTATACCTATCTTATTTGGCCCTTCATTCAGTAAGGAAATCAAGCATGTTTGACCCAAATAATTGAAATGCCATTTCAGCCTGCTTATGGCCAAGGTGGTGTCCATGGTGTGATCACAGAAGGACATTTCACCCCAAATAGGCTAAAAGTGTTGTCAGAATAATCAGTGTTTGGGTTTTCTGTGAATAGTTCACAGGGGACACAGTGTCAGCCCTTGTGTAAATGATCCTAATGGAGGAGATGTCTCTTCTCAGCTAGGCGTGCACATGAGACAAAATTCTCAGAATGGAAGAAAATGAGATTGGGTCACTGGCACAGGAAAAAACAGTATTATTTCCTCTCTACTGCATCTCTTTGGTTGTTTGACTGGTTTTTAGCAGCTGAGGGTAGGGCCCAGCAACAGCAGCAAATGTACATAAAAACAGTAAATCAAAGAAAGCAAGGGAATGGATTTTTATAACAGATTATGATATCCAATTTGAATATTTCATAAATCCTGCTAAGAAACCTCCCATGTAATTCTAGTCCAAGATCAATAAAAGGCATATGACATAAAAAGTATTATGAGAGATGAGGAAAATGCAATTTCTGTCTTAGTAGATGGATGAGAGAACTCATTATTTTGCCTTTAATTTTTAAAAAGTCACAATGCAGTGCTAATAAATTGGTGTGGTCTTTAAGGGATACTCAGAAAACTTGTCTGCTACAGTTCATAAATCTCCCAAGTGTTTTGGAATTACCAATGCCTTCGAGACACAGAAACACAAACTGCTGGTTCAATGTCAGCTCTGAAAAAAAACTGTGAATGTTTAAACAAATAATGAGATAAAAAGTAATGCATAATTAAAGGGTTTCTTCAGAAGAAGTCTGAGTTATATTTATTTTAAGGGTGGCAGTGAAATACATTTGCACCTGTGTATGCTCCAGAGGTGTCATTTTCACAAGTCTTACTGCACAAAGAGGGCCTAAGCACATAATACATTATTTAAGGGGTTCTGCATTTCAAAGAGAATAAAACTACATGAAAATAAATCTAATATTTAACTTTAATAATATATCAGATCTTCTAGTATATTGGTCCAGAAAGAGATTTAAACAAATTATCAGTCAACACAGGTCAATGTTTTGTTTTGTTTTTGTTTGAAATTGTATTTATGTACAATATAACAAGAGATTGTGTTGCATCAGTGTTACTGGCCCTACTTAAAAGGTGACAAAGGTAAGATCTCTTCTCTGCTTCACGGTTTCTCTGGTAGAGATACCAATTTGAAATTGGTACATATTAGTACTGCAGCAGCAATATTTAACTTCCCCTCGCAATCCAAACATATTTTAACTAAATCAATAACATAAGGGATAAGGAATATTTGCCACAATAGGTGTCAGGCTCAGAACAGAATCCCTCTCTAATGCAATACATCAGACAACATAAACTGGCTTCCCAGCAAGGGCCTTTCTGAAATGGCAAAAAATCTCTGTAGAGTCCCTCAAAATATGACATACAATCCACATGACTACAATTAGTCTATTGTACTTCACCGTGAATCTTAAATTAGAAAAATATTCCCTTTAGTACTTTATATCTAATTAGAAATCTGTTTTTATGCGCCGTCCACAGACACATAGTGGTGGCACGTATGTGGCAGCGCATATTGCACTGTACCCAGCACAGGTCTAGAGAATAAAACATTTATTGCTAAGACCAAAAAATCCCACAGAATGGGTAAGGTTGAAGGGGACCACAGTGGACACCTGAACCAACCTCTCTGCTCAAGCAGGGACATGCCACAGCACACAGCACACAGCTACATCCAGATGGCTCTGGAATATCGCCAATGAGGGAGACTCCACACCCTCTCTGGGCAATCTGTTCCAGAGCACGGTCGCCTGCACAGTGAAGAAATTCTTCCTCGTGTTCAGGTGGAACTTCCTGTGCATCATTTTCTGTTTATTGTCTCCTGTCCTATTGCTTGGCACCACTGAGAGTAACCTGGATTTATCCTCTTGACACTTTCATTTCCAATATTTTACTAAATTCCCTGAATGCAGATACCTGCATTTTGGGAGTGCAGTTCAGAATGCCTCTGGTCTGACTCCACAAGCTATGTGCCCATTAGAATCTGGGATCATCAGAAGACCCTCTGGAGAGTGTCATCTGGTTTAGTTACTATGCTAAAGGGACCTCATCCCTTGGCTGTAAGAATTTCTACATGATGCAAACACAGGTGTACAGTGGCAGGGGCAGTTACTGATTGATTATTGTCAGCTGGTCCCATAAGGGTCGGAACAGCCACCTCTTCTGCACTTCAGTTTATCACTAAATGGCATTACCCCCTCATGTAATTAAAATGCTGAAAAACAACACAGTTTTTATCATGAAACCTTGTGTTTTAACTAAATGTTGTTTCAGGAGACCTCAGTTAATACTGGCTAATGCTATAAGTGTTCCATAGTTTAATTACATGAAAATCCAAGATTTCTCCTTTTCAGGAAGACACCCATCTATGCAAGCGTGTCATTATCTATTTGGATACCAGTAGTTAAAACTAAGATTCGGTATTACTGTCTTCCACGCATTTAAGTTCCCAGACTGCCTCAGAAGTGGTTTTCCTTTCTAAATATCTTTTATACAGGTGTCCAATTGCTAATTAAAGAGCTGTCTTTGTAGTTTTTACTGGAAAATCAACAGTCCAGTTGAGACAATCATATATGAAATGCGGTTCTACACTATTGCCAATATTAGATTGTGACCTATGGTCAAAATATAAGAAGAAACTGATGGTGCCATGGTAGAAGGAACTGTCTTTTGCATTACTACAACACTTTTTTTATTTCAAGGTTTTACATTTCGGACAGGTTTCAAGAGATAATGACACATTGCACAACAGAATGACACAATACACAAGGAAAGGATGATTCCTCTAACAACTACAAATTATTTATTGCAGATTCAAGACGGATCCAAATATTTCTGGAAACCCTGTTGCTGGAATCAGACGTTACTTTCCAAGAAGGAGATGTTGATGTGTATCATGCATTGATTCAGCCACTCAGACTATAGTCAACGTCTTCAACACAACTTTTATAGGAAGTGTCTAAATAGGATGTGTAATGTGCCCATTTGAAATGATTGAAATCTGAGAAATACAGTAGAAAAGAATCTAAAATCCCTTGGCATTATCCCAGCCACTAGCTAGTCCAGGTTATAAATTTCTTGCAGTAGCAGTAATATCCATGCTTTTCTATTTAAGTTTTTATGATTTTTTAAGATGGAGAGTGATAATCTCATCTCCTTAAAAAATATGTATAAAACAAAATAATGTATTGTACTAAGACTACATCTGAAGAGTATCAGTGATGATTGATGATGGTGTCGAGGAATTCAGAAATCATTAAAACTACATTGCAAAAACCTTTATTTTTACTGTCTCAAACCCTTTCAGAAGTTTGAGTGTTTAAACTATTTAGACATCAAAGGCAGCTGTATTCTTCTAAATAAATTCTTGCATCTTGACCACATTGTTTTCTTGGGTTTGTGGCCCTGATCCAATGGGCATGAAAGTAAATGAGACTTTTGACTTTTACATGGTTTGTTTTGTGTCAAAAATAACCAAGAAATCGCACGTATAGTAACTCCTTTCTCACTCATCCACATAAATAAACAAAAAAAAAAAATACCCAAACAACCCTGTTTAGCTAACCTGAAGTCCCTAACATAATTACTTTTGCACTTAACTGCAGATAAACACATTCAAATGCTGAGGTTCCAAAATAATTTTTCCTTTGGCTTTATAAATAAGAAATCGTGTTTCTGCTTTCTGAAGTGTTCACAGAAAGCAAAAACCATAATTTTTTCCTGTATGGCATCTCTTGCACAACACATGAATAGAAAACACATCTTAAGAAATAAAGTTTGTCTGCTTCTTTTCATTGGAATAAAGTCTGAAATATGTGTAGTTTAAAAACAGGAATGTGCTGAAGGTGAAAGGCAAGTCTGCTTGCTGGAGTTGTATTTACAGCCACATTTACTGAGAGCACATGTAGCATTGGAACTTGGGATACGTAACATAAATCCTCAGGGAAATGTGGGTCATTGGAACATATTGCCAAAGGATGCTGGAGCAAATTTGACTTTATTAAATCAGGTAGATTCACATGCCAGTAATTCTGTCATTCAAGTGGGTTAGTTAATTCTGCCAGAAAAAAAAAAAAAAAAGAAAAAAAAAACCAAACAAAAAACCACAAAAAACCCCAAAAACCAACCAACTGAAAGAAACCACAAAAAACCCCAAAACCAACAAACCCCAAAAGAACCACCAAAACCAAAAAGGCATTTGGTGAATATAAATCTAATAAGAATATAGATTTTTAAAGTTTTTTTGTCCAAGTAGTAAGTGGACAATTCAGGCAGATGTGATGAAATGAGGTTCAGCATGAATAGCTCAGGATGTTCAACTCAGATATTACCATAATTCAATGAATAGCTCTTGTTAGAATTTGCAAGTTTGCACTGAAAGATATTTCACATAATTTAAATCATCTGAAAGTTAGAAACACAGTTGAATATTCAGGGTTCCTCTTCAGCCAGAAATAACCAAACCCAAGGAGGTTTCCCCTGCAGTCACAGATGTCCCTTCCCAGGGAAGGATGAGCCACCCACCCTTTGGCAGCATCTCCATCTCAGTTGACTATAGAGGGAGCTAAAAAACCAGAGTAGGTCAGACCTCTCCACAAAGCACAGCTAAAGTTTGCACCCCAGCCATGGCACCTAGGCAAAGCCAGAGACTTCTGGAAAGTGTCACACAGGCCCCAAACACCACTCAGTGCTGGCTGGGGAAAGGCACATTTGGAGTAGAAACCTGTCTGAGCTCCTCTTCCTCCTGTTATTCTGGGAAGTTTGGCTTCAGATATCCCTCTTCTTCTTGGAGTCAAAATCTTCAATGGAGACATATTTCTGGTCATGAAAAGTGCTATTCTGACTAAATCTGGCTGCAGCAGATGTTCCTGCTGCTTTTCTTAGGGAAATAGTCCACTCCTTGAGAAAGAAGCTGGAATGATCCTTCATACATCTAAGCCTGCTTAGATCCTCATCTTCCTAGCAATCAGAGAGCACAACAGGCTAAAGAGAAGGAACCTTTACAAATGAATTGAAAGAAAAAAATAGACTGAATTGTTAGGCAGACACTTTGGGGTTTGGTTTTTAAAATGCCTTTGATATCCTCACTTCATATTTTTATCTCTGGTTGTCTGAGGTAAAACTCACTGTAAACACAACAGAGTCTAATACTCAGTGTCTCACTGTCTTTTAGATGAGTGACCTAAGCAGGGTCATGAAATGGCAATGAGGCACATATCCCTTCCGTGTTCTAGATCCCACTGTATTTTAATGTGCTTACTTCCATTTGGTAATTATTTTTACTTTTCCACTTAAATTAAACATTTCCTAGTTTTCCTCTCAAAGGTAACAGTGGTGTGCAAAGCTCATCTTTTGGACACTTGCATTCACTCAGTGACCTACACCTGGGATCAATTGTGCTGCTCTGCAGAGCTTCAGTGGATTTTCATTTGCATGTCTTTTTTTTATTTCCCACAGAGCTATATTCCAATTCCACTTCATGGAAAAGGTCTGATGATAATCTTTACTGTTATTATCTCTAATTTTAAGCTACATTAATAAATGTTAAGGTTAAGAAAGACCACTATGATCTGATTTTTCTACTTAACACAGGCCAAGGAATTGCAAATGTCTGGGAAATGTCTATCACCATAGAGCTTAAGAATTTAAACAGATGGGTAGATTTATATATCTTTTTTAAAAACTTGAAGATATGTCAAACATAGGTTCTAGAAATGGATTTCTGAACAGAGACTTAACCCTCTATTTCTGTGTTCAAATTGAGTGTTGAGGTCCACATGATACTTGCGTGCCAACTGAGGAGAATTCTTTATTCTTGCAGACCAAGACAGTTATAAAAACTGAACTCAACCTTCCTCAGACTTTGAAACCAGACACAGTTTTAAAGGCATTTTCTCTGCTTAAGTTAAATAAAGCAGAGCTCATGTTACTCTCATTATTGTTTTCACAGTGTCTTTGATCATGTAATATAAGGACAAAGGATTAGATAATATCTTGGATATCATAATATTTTATGTCTAAAGTCATACATAGAGAAACAGATGAAGAAAAATGACAGTATCCTTAGCCACCTGAGCTCCTTCAAAAGCTATAGACATCAAAATCTTGCAGCAGTATCAAAACCATATGCGAAAAGCATTTTTTAGTAAAGTATACTTAATGTTAGTATTGACTGCTCTCTAACAGCTCACATATTGTATTCCTAATAGTCTCTTTGTGAGGGAATTCAGCATGATGAACAAACACGTCAGCAACACAACTACGTGTCTGATTTTTCATGTCTGATCAATCAATCAGCCAATTCATGTCTCATTTACATTGACTGATTTCAAATGCACTGGTTTTATACTAATGTATCTTCAGATTTAGAGTTACTCTAGTAATACCAAATGTAACTGCAGTCAAAATGAGATTAATGTACATCTATATTTATGTCTCTCTCATCTCTCTGTATCAAGCAGTCTGTTCGTGCATGTGAAGCAGGTGGATATAAATAGATGAGCTTTCAAAAACAACTGTTTCATTATCAAGGGATGGATTGAACAGACTGAAGAGTAGGAATGAAATATTTATTAAGCATGTATAGAAGCCACTCATGGTGAAGAAGTTTTTGTTTGCCTGGAAGCAGCCTTGCTGAAGTGAATCCTTGATGCTCTGGAGTTTTATTATATCCCTTTTTTATTTTTTGTTATTTTTCCATCCTTCCATAGGGTACGCATTATCACAATCAAAATCTCATCAGCAACTTATATTTAATTTAATTCCATATTTTTGTGGCATTTCAGCATTATTATAATTCTGGTAGCTTCTGAAGGAGATTATTTCAATAGCATAATAACACCCACCATTCTGATATTGAGGAAGGTTAAAAAATATTTTAAATTATTAACTTTTCTACATCATCAGATTTCTAATGATCACAAATATTGAAGGAAACATATAGAAAAGTAGGTCAAATTACTTCATATAACTGCAGGAAAAAGCCTCTAGGGACAAAAATGAGAAAACCAAAGTGCAAAATACTATAGAACTAGAAAAATCAGTGATTAACAGCCTTGAAAGAGCGCCGATCTTTGTCTTTTGTGTGGTACTTTCATTCATTCAGTATTTATGTGGCTGAAGAAGCAGCACTGCACACAGTTCTGTGGTAGATGTCAGAGGCAGGACTATGACAACTACAGTAGAAAATTATCAGTCTTAGTTAAAGTGGGGGCAGAAGTCTAGATTTTTCTGTGTAAGACAGGTAAAAACTTTTAAATGGGGTGCTGTTATATATCTGCATTCATGTTCATACTGAATTTCTTAGCACCAAGCCCTTAGCAATGGCCTAAGCCAAGCCCTGGGCCTTTGAGAATAGGATGGAATTTTGTCGCGTTGTTTTTTTGTTTTATTTTTTTTTCCTTCTGCAGAAACACAGCTTTCCCTAAGAGGACTGCAACTGCTTTTTTATATGCCAGTCAGAAGAATTTGTTGATGGGTAACTGAAAACTTAGACCTATTCCCACAGAACTCAGTGGAGCAACCTGTTGATTTCTATCAAAGCAGCAGAAAAATGTGAAAGTAAAACTCAGAGAGGATTAGTCACAAGGATGTTTTCCATCTATTTTTGGTATGCATCAGTTTTCCACTATAATTTTACTCCTTATACAATTCCAGACTAATACTAGAAAAATGCATTGCTGAATTAATTCCTACACATTTAGTTCAGACAAACAGCTCTTGATATTATGTTTTTATAGTCCTTGAGAACTAAATCTATTTGAGGGTATTGGAATACTTCTGAAAGAATGATTAGGAAAAAAAAAAACATAAAAAAAATATATGTGATCATTTCTCTAAAAAAAGGCAAAAAAAAGATTCTCAGGATGTGTCTGCACCCAGACAGCAGAAGGACCAAAAATAGGAGGGAGAATGTTTTAACAAATGTAAAAGGCATCAGTACCTGATAAGTACTTGCAGAGACTCAGCCACCTGGAAAAAAAAATAATGAGGCAATCAAGCAAATAATATTCTACAAGGGTTAAAACTAATTCTCTAGCTGACCAAAGGCTGAATGGTGTTTCAGAGTGGAACAACAACAAAAAAAAGTTTCCAGTAAGCTAAGACAGGGATATTTCTTCAACACAGAAACCCTTAATTAAATGCCAAATTGCCTGTAGCTTGGCTCGTGTTCGCCATTCATGCTAATTATTTACTATGGATTTGTAACACATAAGGTCAATATGACAGGCATGTATTTAATTTTACAAATCAGTGCAGAGGTTACTGTCTGAGTACATTGAAAGTCTGAGAATAAAAATACATTTATTTGAAAATCAACTTCCCTGTAGACAAAACTAATAGCAGAACTTCACATTCATTCTTTAGGTAATTTGGAGAAGTGCAGCTCTCCCAGTGGCATCAAATGGAATTTTTCATGTGTTAAAAAAGGTAAGATTTCATTGTTCTGAGCTACTGAATCAGACATCATGTTCATTATGAAATTAACAGCAGCTTAATTGTGATTTCAGAGACCAGATGTCAAAGTTTTCAGTTTTTTTCCTAAATAAATATCAATAGGACTTTAATTTTATATACTCTTGGCAAACATAATTATTCTCTATAGACATTGAAATAGTTCCAGTGCAGTCACTTTTGATCTCAGACAGTAAACAACTGTGAGACTCACTAGCACTTGGAGGAGAAGCTATTAGAAATCTGTCGTGACGCAGACATGGGCAAGGAGGCCCTTTGGAAAAAAGATGTTCTTCCTTTAAGTTCTGGTATTCATTATTATAGTATGGTTGTGGAGTGTAATTCTTTTTTTTATGCTTAATTCCAATCCTTTGGTAGCTTCAGCCAAATCCTGATCTCCCTAGAATAATTAGGAATTTTCCCACTAAAATTATTGGACAGACTCCCATTGTCTTTTAATGGATTTTCAAACAATGTTTCAGAAAGCTGTATTTTATATTAGCTGTACCAAAATATTCATACTCCTATGGCTTAGAATCTGAGGAATCATAGAAGATAACTTATTATTAAATAGTAGAAATATAGTGCAAATTAATTTCTTATGTTGCTTCAGTCTTTTACTACCATTCTTCTCAAAAAAAATCTACACCAAACAAACTAACCAAATAAGGAAAATAAAATAACTATCATTCTAAAACTCAGAACACCAGTCTTTGAACAAACTTATTTCTTAGTTTATCTGAAAGGCCTGCTTTGGGTATGTTTGCTAGCTGAAGTATAGCATGGTCACCAGGATTTCTGGAATTGGCCTTTTCCTTAAAAATCTCTTAAACTCAGATGTATGTTCTCTATAAAGGTCTCCTAATATTTAGCAGTACAGAAGTAAAAATTTACTCTGACTTATACTTCCTACCAAACAAAGGACCATTTTCTGAGCACATTTGCAATGGCTAGCATAAAAGAAACAAAGAAGGAAGGAAAGAACATTTGCTCTTTTTTCCTCTTCCCCCACCTCACTGACTTGACCAACACATTTGCAAGGCGATTTTTGTAAACAATGTGCCAGCTGACTTTGATGTGCTTTTCCCCTTGTTGCTTCACTGCTTAAAGGTTTTATTTATTCCCTTCAATTTGAAAAAAAAAAAAAAAAGTCTTTATTTAAGACTTCTAGACACAGTACTGAATTAAGAGTTGGATTGATTTGCATCACCCTCATTAAATGCTGGAGGCATCACTTCTCAGAGATTGTCCACTGACACTTCAACCCCTCAATATAAATGAGTTTCCTCTGGGGATTCACATATCCTGAAGAGTTTTGTTCACAGATTGTAAACACAAGTGAGAGTTAATCTTAAGACATAAAAATAATTTACCAGATATTCCTTTTCTCCAAACCAGTATTGAGAACAAGAACTGGAAATGCACATCAGCCTCTCAGAGGGCCTTAGAAATTTCTTTGAACAGTTAGGCAAGGCCTCATGTCATTCACCCTTTATTAAGACAAATATATTCAGTTATGAATCGTGATGGAAATATACACTTGCTGTCTCTGGAGTTTGCTTGTCCATACAACAGCCACTCAAAATCCCCAAGGACTCTTTGAATGTTTACCTCAAAAAAAAACCAAAACCCCCTTAATAACTGTACTAAGATATTATCAAACGCTACAGAGCTGGCGGGGTTTCATGTGTTGAACTGTTTTGTGAAATTAGTTCTCAACATTTGTCATTAGGACACAGAGGTATCAAGAACATCTGTCGGCATTCATGCAATTCATACTGAGAAGAACTGATCTCACTTCATGAAAGGTGCTGCTTTCACTAGGATCTTAAATGACAATAGTCGTTCAAGTATGTTTACCTCTTTCTGCTTTCAAAATTTTAAACAATGAAGGATCACACCGAGGATCACAGGCTGGGACCTGCCTAGATCTGGGAGTTTCGCAGAGAAGGATGGATGCCAAACGGGGCAGACCTGGACTGAAAAACTCAGAGTCAGGAACGTGTCCTTGGGGAGCTGCACTTCTGCCTCTTCCATGTGAAAGGAGTGGGCATGTAATTACTGTTTCTAGGAGCAACACTTGCTCTACTGTGCCACAGCCGGCCCTTGCTGATGGCCCACGTGTCCTTGTGTGGCTTTTCTGGAGATCAGCCACTATGACAGTGCAGTCAACCTTCCCTGCCCCAGCAGTGCTCACCCTGCTGCTGCTCTTTGGTCTTTACTCAACTTCAAATCTTTTTAATAAACAGAGACCTGATGTAGCAGATAATCTTTTTTGTTCACTGTGAATGCCTATTCCATGTGTTATTATCAGTCACAATAATGATGTCCTTTTGTGGGCATCCCTAAAAGAATAACAAAAGCAGCTTACGGGTTGTTTCTGTCTTAAAAAATTTATTATCAACAAAAACACAAACTGAAATATATTATTTATACTGGTAAATAACAGATAAAAGGAGTCTGTATAATGAATAATAATCATTCTCCATGTTTTTTTGACCTATGCTAAAACAAAAGTTCCAGTTTTCATGAGTCATCCTAATTAGAGCAGTAATTGAAATTAGATTTGTTTTTCCATCATAAATAGGTCATCCATTAGAATAAATCATTTTATTGTCTTGCAGAGCTGTACAGGAGCCATGCAGCACACTGGGTTCTTGAAGCACTGTGTTCTGGACAATCAATAAGGCAAATTTATGAACATGATTTGTTCAGTGAAGTAATTTAATTGTATGTAATGTGATCAGAAAGGATTTTAGAAAACAAAGTCAGGAATTGGGAAATGAGTAAAGCAGATGCATAGTAACACAAAAGCAGAACCAGCAACATAAAGCTACCCAAATGTTGATTCAAGCTTTCACAGACTGGTCTATCTTCCTGGCTCAGGAAGCTTTTTGTGCTAAACTCTGGCAGAAGTTACCCAATGTACTCAGACTGATACTGACAAAGCAATTTTGTACAATTGTGAGAATACTGGCAGTAGTCCACCCACTGGGTTCCTGCTTTTTATATTTGCAGATTTTGAGTGGGCAGAAAGTTGCTTTAGTTCAAGGGTCTGATCCTTACTGGAAATGTAAAAAAAGCCTTCTGGAACTAGCTGAGTTGTCACACATCCTTCTTTTTTTTTTTTTTTTTTCTGAAACATGAATAAATTAAAGAGCTTGTACATACACTTTAAATTCTAAGGTGTTGTTTCCTGCTCTCCAGAAATGTCTTTATTATTCATTATAGAACAACAATAAATTACACACCTACAGTTCCACAGACAGGCTCACAGGACACATCTAACCACAAGAATGAGATGAGGCTTAGAGCTCAAGTCTCCCATTTCTCATTTTGCCCTGCAAAATACTTCAAAGAAGCAGATTCCTAATTTATGTCTGCAGATTTTGCAGTGAAAAAGTCTGCAAGTGAAAATCAGCCATTTGCCAAACTAACTGTACAAATAAATGGATCTTACATGTACATAATCATTTCTCTCTATCAGCAAGGTAAGACACGAAGCATAAACAGGACTTAATGTATACTGAATGGGAATTCAGCCTTCCTGGTGTGAATATCTTAGTTTGGATAAAAAAAGTCACACTCTTCCAATGCACCTAAAATACCCTGCAGAGAGAGACAGTATATTAACCTGGGAACATTACTGCACTTATTCCACAATCCAAAGCTGGAAGCTCCATGTAGGCACCTTGAACTCTGGCAGAATAAGACCACATTTATTCCTTAGGCCATGTGACTGAAATGGCAGAAGCAATGGAAAATCAAATATGTCTCTTCTGAACATATTTAGAATGCTGGGCTTGGTGTTTATTATAATCCTAACATCCTTACCAGTCACAGAATCACAGGATAGTTGAGGTTGGGAGGGACCTCTGGAGGCCATCTCTTACAAAGCCTCTGCACAAGCAAGGACACCAGTTTCTTCGGACCATGACCAGACATTTTTTTAATAACTTCAAGCATGGAGATTGTATGATCTCTCTGGGACCCTGTGCCAGTGCTCAGTCACCCTCACAATGAAAAAATGTTTCCTGATGGTCAGAGGAAACCTTCTTTGTTTCAGCTTGGGACATTGCCTCTGGTCCTTCCACTGGGCACCACTGAACAGAGCCTGGCTCTGTCTGCTTTTCGCTCTCTCCCTTCAGGTGTTACATCCATTAATAAGTCACCCTTGAGCCTTCTCTTCTGCAAACCAAACAGTTCCAGGTCTCTCAACCTTTCTTCATATGAGAGACATTTCAGTAGTTTAATCCCCTCCTTGACCCTTTTCTGCACTCTCTTCAGTATGGGCATGCTATTCTTTTCCTGAGGGATCCAGAACTGGGTGCAGTACTCCAGAGGAGGACTCGCTAGGGTTATGGGGAAGGATCACCACCTTTACCCTGCTGGCAATGTCTTGCCTAATGCAGACCGAGATACCCTTGGCCTTTTTTTGCCATGAGAGCATAAGTGAGTATAATTGTAGCTGCTGACTTCCTGCAGCCAAATGAGATCGGGCTGGCTAAGGCAGAGCATACCAAAAACATGGGCTGAGTTTACTGCAGATGCTCATTGTGGGGATGTCTTGCACTTCTGCAGAACTTCACATGTGATTAACTTCCTACCTTCACTTGCCCTTTGAGGAATGGGACCCAAAACTATAAATGGAGCCTGTCTGTGACTTTTCTTTTAAACAAAAATAAAATAGTAGATTGCAAATGGAAGTCCAAGGTCTATGATGCTTCTCCAGAATATTCTAATGTACAGTTTTCAGTTGTTGCTGTATAAACTCTTTGGCACTGAAGCTTTGGCCCTACTGCCCAGATCTTCCTTTGTTTCTATCTGGGGAAAGATTTTGCAGCTAACTTCAGGTAGTAGTTTGTGTTGGGCTAGTTTTTAACCTTGTCTCTGGCTCCATCTCTTGCTCCTGGCTGAGCCTCTAGGATGTACTCAAAATATGATTAATGTCTTGCCTTATTGGAAGTTGCTGATAAGGCCTTGTTATCAGCTCCTGTGGGACTGTGTCCCACTGGGGAAAGCACTGACTGCCTTGGCTCACCCTGTTTCCCGATCCCTGAGGGAATATCCAGCCCCTCTGCCCCAACAGTGCCAATTTCCTTAGTTAGAAGGAGAAATTGATCATGTGCATGATGGGTGGGCTCATACACTTAGCAAAAGACACAGTGCATAAAAAGAGTGTGTTGTCAATTTAAGATCTTCATAGGCTAAGTGAGTTGGTATCTCATGAAAGTTTTCCGTTGTTTCCTGTGTTAATAAAGTTAAATATCTTCATGGGTATATGGAGAACAGAGGAGAATCCACAGAAACTCTTAAAAGGTTTAGGGAAAAAATCCTGTTCCTTTTCTCTAGAAATGCTCAGTCTTTCAATCCTTTTCTTTCCAAATTATGTAAGTGATGAAGATGCATAAAAGTTGGAAAAAATGCATTGAAAAATATTCAGATCAAGTAATATCAAGATAAGAAGAAAATATTTCTATTTTGTATCATTTTTGCAACAAATTCTGAAAAAATTTCTTTGAATAATTTTCTTGAATATTTTTTAAACTATTTCCTGACAAGTTGGGAATTACTTAAAAGTGACTCATACTTAATGAAATTAGTTTTAATGTAAAAATGCTGAACAAAAATTTTTTATAGGCAATAAAAGGATCTAGAAAGATGGTGAAGCATGCTTTTACAATCGCTGAGAAAACTACAGAAAGATGACATAACAGATGCAGTTGAATTTAGTCCTAATCAAAAAATATTGGAACATTTCTGGAGATCTTCACAGTTATTAATTTAAATGGACATTGTTCAATATATTTTTACTAGGCCCGCATGAAGGATGCAAAAGCAAACTCACATCTTGGGATATGAATGAAAGCAAACAAAATACCAGGTAACTGCTAAACAATGGACAAAATGGCTATGTTTTTTTTTTAATCTGACATAGCTTTCTAAATTCACTATGAATTACAAAAGTTCTGTGAACTTCATGTCTTTTCTCATTACTCTACTATTGCCTAATCATTCAATCATCATGTTTTATACACTTCAGAGATATGTAAAGGTTTTAAATAGAATAAAAGCATAAGAGAAAGACTTTGACCTTTTCCATAGAAAACTTCATGATAGAGAATTCCCAATTACATTCTCTATGTTTCCAAAGTTCTTTGAATATTAGGAAGTCCAGCTCACCTGAGGCTTTATACACCTATTAGAGAAGGGTGATTATAAATATTCTGGAGTGAATGCAGGCATGGTTTCCATATCTTATGTTTTTTATACTTCTTAGCAACATTGTCTTGCTGACTGTGTGAGAAATGGTCCAGTTCTTCCCACTATCTGTGTGCATGATGCAATCTTTGAAGAATTTGTTGATTGCTCAGTAATGGAAAAAGACAACTTTGCTGACATTCAGCTTGATAAGACAGGACTTTCTGAAGAATGATTTGACCGATCCAGAGATATGTATCAGGACAAAAGACCAAAGGAATTTAATTTTAGGTTGTTGTTTTTTGTTTGGTTTTTTTCCAACAACAGTTTTTAACTTCTCAGATGGATTTAAATGGAATAAGAGAAATAGAAGTTAAGCCAAAAAGCAAGCAAAGAGAAATTAAAAGACAAATCAAAATTGTGTTATAAAAGTGTTTTGGATAAATAGACAAACTTTTTTTTAGTTTAATAAATCATAAGTCCTTATGTGAGTATTTAGGTGACTGCTTAAGAAAGAATTACTGTTCAAGGTAAATATTAACTTTGTCTTAGCTCTCAGCCATCATTCTCACTGCATTTTAGATTTTTGTAGAAGCCTAATTTTCACAGTAGACATCTATTATCATATTCTGAACTGATCCAAATTTTATAAAAACACAAACAAAAATATTGCATGCTATAATAAATGAAGGATAACCTCTGACCAATGTGGCACATTTTCCAAATGTTTATTTTAAAATAATTATTAATATCTAAGAAATTATTCTGCTTGAGAAGAGTGTCAGTTATTAACTCCTTATATTTTTATTTATTTGGATTTTTTTGGTGAATTTCAGAATTATGTCTAGGAGCTTAGTTTCTAATATATTTCTTGTTAATGTGAACTGGTCAGTACTACAAAACATGTTATACAATTAGAGCAACATAAATATTCCCCCTTCTTCTTAGAACAAGGCACTAGAATGCATATTTAAAAACTCATATCCAAGCTAAATAAAATGAAATAAATATTTAACTTCTTCTTTTGGATCAGATTTTTTCTTGGCTTTAAAAGCACTGCAGGCATCTTTATAAATGCGTATAATTGTTTACATTTAGTAATGAAATTAAGGTGATAATTAGAAAGTAGAACAAAAAAATCATATGACTTTTAATACTACATAGAACTGAAAAAAGTAATTACAAAGCCTCTTGTAAATATTTAGAAGGATGTAAATATTACACAAATTATCAGCAATGTATGATTTCATTAAATTAGCGATTTAAAGTGAAAAGTGAATTCTTATTCTCCCAACATGCACGTGGAATTCTAAAGCTTTCTGCTTGGTGAAATAATTTGGGAGTGTTGAAGAGCTGCATTATATCTAGAGATTTAAATTAGCACATTTCAGTTCAAATTACAGAAAGAAAAGGTATTGGCTCATTTGAGATTTCATTACAAATCCAGACATTAGTTGGGCTTGCCAATGTTTTGTGTAATTTTCACTGGGCATAGAAGGAGAATCAAATTCATTTCGTCTATAGTGAACTGTTCCCACCAAAACAAGGTTGAAAAAGACTGAGCCAGCTGTGCTGTCTGCCCTTGCCTTGACACAAGCCAATCCTCAGCCATTTGCTAGTGACACAAACGGTAATTCAATCAGAGAGAAAGTTTATGTAATATGCACTTTTTATGTATGGGCAAGAATGGCCTGGCCGTACAGTGAAATCATGAATTTGCTGGCCAGTTATGAATGCAGACCCAAAAAGGACCTTCTGGATCAACATATCTGGTACTGTGCTGTAAAAGATAGCCAGTGCTTTAATACTCACAGCACTCAATTCAAATCTCATTTATCAAGACAGTGTTGGGCTACCTCTGCACTGAATTCAGGAGTTAGTAATTGAAAAGTGTTTTTAACCTCATTGTATTCACATTATTTTTATAATAAATTATTCAACATTAGCTGTTTGATTTATTCAAAAACATATATTGTGTATGATCCTAAGTAAAGAAAAAAATAAAACAACCAATTGAGAATCAAACAGTGGGCAATTTTGTTGCTTGCGTCTTGCTTTTAAAGAAATCATTTGTAATAAATTCTTTGGTTAATGGTCAATACATGAAGGGATTCCATGTCTCATAACAGCTTTGAAAGACAGGCTGCTTTTATTTTGTTGCTGGCATGTAGATTTACATGTGCAATTTCTGAAATTATTATGCTAATGCTGTAGGATAGAATTTGGCATTCTTTCAGTACTGCAAAATGTAGAGGTTTCAGGGTCATAATCATAGAATGTAGTTAAACATTTTTATTATTTTATTTTGAAAGAAATGTGCCAAGTACTTTTGTCATATAGGACTTGAGTATATTAAATATTAATTTCCACACTGCATTAAATATTCATAGATCTCATATGTGACAACCATAGCTTCATGTCAGTCTTGAAAAGGGAAGTCTCTTTTCCTTGTTTTTGGCATCTCTCGTCAAGACTTACCTACATCTTTTTTGATGCTAATTATTATGCCATAAAAATTCACTTTTATTTTACCTTGCCAAAGTGGAGAGAGATATTCATCAGTCTCATAAAATATTAACAGCTGGTCTTTGTTTTACAATAATGGATTTATTGAGAGGTTTTAAGGTTCTGCAAGAGAAGAAACCATTTCTGAGGAGGAGGGAAGGAAGAGGAAATGGGAGATACAACTCTAATCCCAGCTAGAGGAGATGGGAAGTTTATGAGTATTCCAGACTGGAATTGTAAAAATTGTAAAAATGGTAAAAATCCCATATTGTATGACAATCAGCACAACCCTTTGGTTTTGCTTCAAAGTAGTCCCTGAGGAAATAAGAAATTGACCATTCCAGGTTAACCTTAAGATAATTGCTACTGGTCTTCCTTCTGCCTTTTATGGGTTTGTCATTTTAAATAACAGTTTTGAGAGCAGATAGGTAAATTTCAAGAAATTATTTTATTTAAAGTTGATTGCATGTAAAGATGAAAAACTGTCAATATTCTACAGCAAAAAAACTTACAATGGGCTACTGAATCAACATGCTGAGAATTTGTAAAAATCAAAGATAATTATTGACTAAAAACATTACCGCAGGTATAGGCATATATATAACATACCACAGGTTTAAATGGATTTCTTAGCCTTTCTGAGTGATTCTTTGATAAGAACTAGCTCTAAAATAAGCTCTCATGATCTTCAGGAAAATACAGAGAGAAAATTACTGTCATCTTGGTTATGAATGTTGGTTCTTTTTTGGGTTTGGGTTTTGGGTGTTTGTTTAATTTTTTTGTTTGTTTTGGGGTTTGTTTTTTTATCTTTCTTTTGTTTGTTTGTTGTAATTCTGTTTTGTGGTTTTTTGTGGGTTTTCATTTGTTTTTTTGCTGTTCTGTTTTTGTTTTTTTTTTTTGTTGTTTTTTTTTTTTTAGGTTGAAATGGGAGAAGACATTTCATGTCTATGAGTTAGTATTTCCCCCTCAGGTTTTCTGACAGTATTTACAATTCTTGTAGGAAAACACTTGTTGGTTTTTCCTTTACCTTACAGAATCTATTTATTTCTTGGACAGATATTACCATAACAATTACTGTTGCCCCCAATGCTAAACAAGGACTTAAAGAGAATTACTTCAAATTGTTGATTTTTTTCCTCAGGGTTACCAAAATCCCTTCCTACATTAAGCCACGGTCTTACAGTTTCAGAACCCATCTGATGAAACCTGCAATGAGAAACACATTCTTATTATAGAAAACAGCCAGTTGTTTCAAAGGATTTACCTGCTAAGTTACAGTCATTATTTCATGGGTAAGGTTCATTTCATTAATGCATCTAAAGTGAATGTTCTTGGTTTACACCAGTTGGTTTAGCCCTTCATAGGCACTGGGGGAACTTCCTGTGAGTGATGCAAGGACCTGAAGTTGTTGATTTAGTATCAAGCCTTTGCCAGAACCAAGAGAAGAACTTCCCTGGCATGTTGTGTGAATTATCTTGGAGATGGCTATCTCTATGGACTACATAGCAGAGCTGGAGGCCTATCCCACATGGTGCATCAAACTTCTAGGTGCCTGAAATTAGGTTAGGTGTCAGATGAGTGTCAGAAGACAGCCCCAAACCACATCATTATCTTTCCTTTTCAAGTGGCTATTTAAATGCCAGATATTACCATTCTGTCCGGTTGAAGAGGAAATCAGAAATGTTAGATAAGGTGCTCACATCAGGTTATGTTTTTACTTTCATCACACTAAGAGAGGGCTTTATGTAATGTGGTTATCTGCATAATGCTGGTTATTCCACATTCTTTCTGGAGGGACATCGCTTCTTCTGAACGTGAGTTTCTTTTGGGTTTTGATAGAACTTTGGAGCAGTCTGTAATAGTGTTGGTTGCACATCTCAAAATGCATGTGTTTCACAAGAAAGCTTAAATGAAAAATTCCTCAGAGCAACAGAAGTCCTGCTGAGTAATCTAAATCTCCAGCTGTGAGAGGGAGAATGGTCTCTTGTCACTTGAGTCTCTTGGGGAGCACTGAAATTGCTTGCCCATGGTGTTCCCCCTTATCTTTGCTCTCTGAAAATTAGGGTGCTGTTTTCTGATTTAACCACATGAAAACTTTGTAACATGTGCTTGTGAATGGGTCTAAGGATTATAACTATGTGTAACTACATATCTAAAAGTTATTAACTTGTGATGCCAAGTAATAGTTAATTGAATTGTTTCAGAGCTAGTTCTGTGAGTTGTTAAAAACTGGAAAAAACACACAAATTTTTCTTATCGTTTTGATAATAGAATTTTTTTTCTGTGTTGTATCCTTAACAGTTACAAACTGTAATGTAGAAAAAGTGTAAGGAGACTCAAATACTGACCCTTCATAAGTGAGTTCTTGACTTTTCAGACAAGAGTTAAGAAGCAGCTGTATGTGGTATCCGGCAAATTTTCTTATGAGTAAAAGGATGTGACATGCTAAGTTTATATTAAAAGTAGATACTTACTCTTTTAATAAAGATTTGGTTAATACTGATTCCATAATTTGATTTTCCTATTCAGCTGCAGTTTAGTATTTAGCACAGAGAGACAAATTTCAGGAAGAAACATGCTTGGGGAAGAGTGGAGTGCTTCCATTTTTGGCATTTCTACAAGTGTGTTTTATTGACCACATGCCATATGGTCACACTAGTTATGCTGCTGCAGCAGCAGTTTGTCACTTGAAGCAAGCTCTGCTGCCATGGAAAAATATATTGAGAGAGAAACAAGAAAAATGCTATGTTGGCATATCAGTTAATTGGATTCTAATATGCGGCATTAACACATCTGTTCACCTTATCTTTTATTTACTGTTCCCTGGGCTTGTGTTTTGGTAATAAATAAGTGTATGCTTAACACAAATATATCTGTAGTTTGGGGCAAAATGATCCTGTAGAACTCTCATTCCTGAACTCTTCTGAAAATAGGCACCATTTCAAAAGCTCCATCACACAGTTTTTGGCTTTTCTATGCTGCCATTCAGCAGCAGGATGTGACACCTTCCTGTTTTGAGTGACAGAAGGGTGCTCTCCTGAGCACTGCCAGAGCAAAAATGCACAGTGAGACTGAACTTAAGAACACCTAAGAGGAAGAGAGCATTTCTGCATCAGCTCTTAAAAGAAAAAGGCAGAAACATTCTACTGTTTTGAGCCTTGTCTAATAAGCATTTAATTTATAGATTTCAAGGGATGGTGTTTGCCATTTGCATGGACCAACATCACAGCCTCTGTATACACGCAGCTTCACTGCCCAATATTTAAACTGTTCAGAAAAATTAACAAAACTGGCAGCTAGTCAAGAATTAGGCAAACCATGATCTTGTCTTTGAGGAATCACGATGTTCATATAATAGGAGTAGAATAACCTCTTTCTACAACAACAGCAACTAGTTGTGTTTGTATACAAGGTTTTTGGAACAGCTTCTCATGGCTGCAGGTAAATAGTGTTGTTTATAGTTGAGACTTTAAAATAAATGTAAGTACAGTTCACTGTGAAAGGTAAAAAATAAATCCACATTCTGATACAGCATATTGGAATTCCTATTTTTATCTTCTATATTGTACATTCCTTTTTAAAGGTTTAGCCTCTGAATTCGAGGAAGGAATTGGAACTACAGAAAAATATCTCATGTTTCATGCTTGTCTGTCCAGGACTCTGAAGTGGGATGCTCTCAAAGGATCTCCTAAGTCATATGTAATAGTGATGTGGAGAAATTAGCAGGGTGTGTACAGATTGTTCTTCTTTGATGATCACTATCTATCACAATAATATCTTCCCAAATAACATGAATACATTTAGGTATGGACGAATGCATTAGTCTGGAGAGATATTAGATGGTCTTAATTGAATAGTGCTGAAAAAACAGAGTGACATTTTATCCTTTGCTATATTTTATATCTCTGGTTTTTTTCAAGCCTTCATAACATTTTTCACTCTCTTCCTACAACACTATCAAAAAGACTGAATCAACCTTATCATGTATGTATCCCTTACTCTTCTTCATCTTTTTGAAGTAAAGAAACGGTGTGACCCATTTTCCCAGTCTTCAGATCTGTCTCTGGCTCTTGAAGTGAATAAAAATTGAGTGAACTTGTGAAAAAGCTGCTACTGTTCTGCCAGTTTCATCCTCCACTTCCTTCAGCACTCCTGGTGTGTGTAATCTGGCCAAGAAATCTTGTCAATTTTAAAATACTATAACCTTTTAAAAAGCATTTTCTGCTGTATTTTGCATGCTTCCTAATTTTTCACCTGCATTTGTGAATGCCTGAAACAATTTAATCGTTTTCATGAATAAAGGCAGATGTACAGGAGCATTTCATCTGGCTCTTTCTTTCTCAATCCCTGCTACCTTTCATGTGCTCCCAGAACTGCTCAAAAGCAAATGTGTCATTGATAAAAGACTTTTAAATCTCTTCAGTCTGGCCAAAAATTCATGTGGTCTAAGCTACTCTGTACTTTTTAAATAACATCAACCAATCCTTTATATTGATGTACTGTAACATTAAATATAGACATGGGAGTGATGAAACTCTGAGATTTGTAAATCATTCAGAATTTGGAGTTTAGTTTTTAATCTTTAAAAAAGCACCACTTTTAAAAGCATGATGAAGTTTAGAATTGTACTTCTTCCCCATTTTTACAGGCAGTCTGTGCTATGCAATGAAAGCAAAATAAAATTATAAGGAATAAAACAAGGAGAAAAAATTAATGAGAAAAAAAAATTTCAGAAGTGGAAAGCCTCTTTTTTTGGTATCATCTAATGACTCCATGATGTTTGTAAATAAATTTTCTTTTAGGATTTGAAACGTTCAAGTTGCAAACAAACCATATGATTGATAGATATATTTATCTATTCAAATCAGGAAATTGATACAAGCACCAAAGCCTCAAAGGCAAACATTTAGATCCATTTAACCTTTCATAATTAATATATTTTACCTTCCACTATCACCATAAAGTTGAGAATGCTCAAACAGTGAGTAATTCACGCTGAAAGGGCCAGAGGGTGGTGAGCAGTAAGTTTGTGACCATCAGGTAATTCCAGACTTTTCAGCTTTTGCTGTGACCAGATATTTCTTTCAAGATCTAAAAAGCTTAAAATAGAAAAACAAACCAAATTCTACTTCATTCCTAAAAAAGCATTTTATTTTAATGTATCAGTATTTCCAAGTGAGAACAGTTTTTCTAAATATTCCTTGTAATATTTTCTGGGGTCAGGATCTCGCTTGTCATGGCTTCCATTCCCCATCTTTATCTTCTGTGCAGTATGCTGGCAAAAGAAGGGTAATGCCAAAATCTCCTAGAGCCAGAAGCAGCATGACTAGTACTTAACAATCAATTCTGTGTCTTGGAAGTCAATGGGTACTTTATTATAGATAATGGAGGGAGCAGCAACAAACACAGAAAAAGGCAAAAGAAACCTTCTACTATTTGCCTGAAAAAATAATAAATCTTCTGTAAGTCACTTTATGGGTCACCTGGAATATATTGAGAAATCCCAGAGATTATTACAGAGAGTTGTCAGGACAGACTGACTCACTCACCAGTAGCAAGATCTCAAATGATTTGGAAAGACTATTACCAAATAAACGGGCATTAATAACAAGAAGAATTAGTCTGTATAAGTTGGTTAGTACAAGTACGTCACAGGAAGAGAGAGAGTTATGTGGACAAATAAGGAATGAAGTTCTAAAGGGTCTTGGAAGGGATTTAAATCTATCTACTTGCAAAAGTAGTAGACTAACTCTGCTTTGCAAAGGAGTGTGCCATGTGCTTTTGCAGTCTCCTATGAAGGTACTCAGAAATGGTTCAGGGACAGTCATTTTGTTCACAGATTTGTCCCATCGATGGTGTCTTGAAGTTTCAAAACCTAATATTTCATAAAATTAAGTTTATACTCTAATATTCATTATTACCCCATGAATATTACCTCTGTTAAGCCAGAATTTCACTATTTAATGTAGAGTTAAATATGACCGATAACGTAGAGTTAAACCATGATAGAAGGGAAAGGACATGATATCCTGTCACTCCCACACTTTTACTACATACACATCATGAAAACGCAACATGAAAATTCAAACAAGACTTGTAGCAAATCTTGATATTGCTTTCATGTTTCATACTCCCACACTGAAAGTCAACTCGCTATAATTTTTTTCCCTTTTCCTTCTTATGTGGCAAGTAAGTCCTTTTTACATACGATTACTGAGCTCTGTTGGCTGGCCTTTTCTCCTGTTGTAGTGAAGAAACAGGGAGCAGAACAGCAGTTCCTGTGCTAAAGTGGCTGCCCACATGCTATTCTTCAGCACACCAAACCTCCAGAGAGAAAATGCGTCCTTTCTTCCAGCATATTTTACTGAAAGATATTAATAGCCCGTCTCCTCCTGCCAACCCATGTTTTTCCTTTTATTTTTGCCAGCTTCATCTGTTTCAGAGCTTTTGAACACAATCACTCAAAGGTCTGTGTAGAGTGGAAATGGTTCTCCAACAGCACTCTTATTTTAGATATTTGTTCCACCTTTCTGAGCTCTGTTGTGTTATTTTGCTTTTGATCAATGTAATGTAATGATTCACAGGGCTGAGACTCCTTTTCTGAGGAGGCTGTCATGAGTGTGTCAAGACATAGATTGCTGTCCTAGCTGGAGCTGAAAGCATTCCAAACCAGCCTGAATACCTGAAACAGTGTATCTGCAATATTGGTGTCACTAAATAATCATTCTATTAGACCGCTTCCAGAGTTGCTGGGAAATTTTTGTGAGCTTCAAACCATCCTCTAATAACGTCTGACTGATGCCCCTCCATTTAGAGTTTCAAATAGGCTGTAAAACAATAAACTTTTATTGGAGAAGTGGTTGGTGGTCACAGTTTTTTATTTAGTAACCCTGTCTTCACATACCTCTTCTTTTTTTCTCCCCCCCGCCACCCTTTAAGTAATTTCTGGCCTCTGAGAGCCCTTTTCAGTCAGGATGTCTGACCCTTTCAGCCTGCTGAGTTCATGTCCATTCGCAGAGTACTTGCAGCAGCTGCCTCGATCTGTGCTGCAGTTTGTGCGGGGCAGGAGACATGATTAATGTGCTCTTGGTGAGTAACAGACACTGGGGTAAAAAGAGAATGAAACAAGCTCAAAACAAACAGGAAGGGCCAAGGGCACACCTGTCCTGTTAGCAGTTGTCAAATAAAAACTCTGATTAGGCCATGTATTATGGTTTCCTTGAATTTGTAACTATTGAGTGACATATGACTGCAGCCAATGGCTCTCCTTAAGAATTAGGAAGATAATCACTTTGTCTTCTAAAGTCTATCTACCAAACACCTTTTAAAGTACATATTGTCAATCAAATCAGAAAAGAACCTTGTAAAGGTCTGTTTCTAATTACATAGTGGTCAATAGCTTACCATTTATTTTTAAGAAAACAACTTCTCCATTAACAGGGCATGTCAAGGTATTAGTAAATCACTTGTTTGGTCTATAGAATCGCCTTTGCAAAGATAAAAATCCCCTACATTTCATCATCTCTTGGATTGAACACTGGCTCATTAGGGTTTGACTACCTCCAATGAAATGAACATTTAAAGACATTAGCTCTGAAATTAAAATATATGAAGCCTGAAAAATGCTGCAAAGGAGACAATGTACAGTAGGTCATACTGCTGGTCTGTGGGCATTCCAGAGAGGAATTGCATTCAGAATAAATCACTGCTCTTGAAGAGATGTGCGCTTACTTCCCACAGACAGAGATTTTCTTATTTGTAAGAAATATGGACACATCAGTTTTTCTGATTAAAATGGAGCAGTCAACTGTTTAAATCATTATTTTGTTAAATGTACATTAAAAAGTGTGTTTTACTAGATGGATATGATGATTGGATGGGCTTTGAAATTTATTGTACTTGAGCATGTATTCATATAATTCAGTAGGATGTATAGCTAATAGGCTTATAAAAAATCACATTACAGTAGTATTACTTAGATGACATGATTGCATTTCAACAAGATCCAGCTCATTTGGTGCACAGATAATTTACTTTAAATTCTGGATATATATTAACCATTGCACAGCCAACTTTGATTTTGCCCTGCCTCATGAGTAAAGCTCTAGTCCTACTGAAACAAGCCAGGCCTACATTTATTACTCTGTAGCTGTCAAGTGGATCGACTTTGAGTGGAATCTTTCCAATCTAACATCCATAAGAAATGGCAACAAAGGCAGTCTCTGCTCCACAAAGAGGCCAGAAAATTAATCTTCTGTCATCAGAGTGGGGTTTGCTTTATTTTGCCATCCAGGAAGGCCTCAGCAGAAAACATATTACACAGAAGACAGAAGTTTATTTTACGCAGATTGCTTGAGCTAGTTAAGAATTTTTATTTAGTGTGACCTGTAAGCTTTTATTTCGCACAAAACAATTGTCTTGTAAAATAAACTTTTATAAACTAGCTGAGAGAGTGACTGGGAGATGGAGAAAACAATATTGTTGTCTAAATTTGTGCTGAAATAGATCAACATCCTGTAAAACTACATGCTCACTGGAAACATAATAGATGATTTGGCACAAAACATTATAGATTGTTTCCATGTGAGAGGTTCCAGGTTGGATTATCTGTCCAGCCTTTCCTAGGAATGCAGTTTCAAAAAGTGTCTGGGAGGGCAGAGAGAAGAACAAAGAGAAGCTGGCTGGGTTGCTACATAACATTACACATGTTCTGGTCTACTTGTGCATTAACATCAGCCCTCAAAGAGGGTGTTTGTTTGACTTGCCAGCTGGAAGTAAAATGTGATGGTTGCCAGCAAGAGTTCATCAGGAAGTTAAAAACTGGGAGAGGTGAGGAGAGGCTTAAACAAAAACAAAGTATAAAAAAATTTAAATGAGGAAATTTGATAGCTTTGTATCTGAGCTTCAGTATGCACACATCTGCAGTACCTTCTGTCTGCAATGAGAATTAATACAATGCACCAAAGCCCAGCTCTTGCCCAGAACACTTCTGATGCAGGACCCAAAGTACCATTCACAAAGTTACAGCAGAATTTCTTATGTGGGCAGAATGAAGCTATTCATACTGGAATTCAGCCAAGCCACTTAGAATCCTAATCCCTACTCTGTAATAGACACCAGCCACAGTTTTAAATTTCATGTGAAGATCAGCATCTACAATGAAGTGCACTCAAAGGTCTGCGTAAGGGACCGCTGCTCAAATCAGGATGACATGGGCAAGGATCACTGGCCTGCTGCAAACACTGCTTTCTGTATCCCTTTCTTTTTTCCTGGGTGGACTTCCAGGAACTAGTCAAGTTCAACCTTTCTAAAACAGTTTGAACAGGTGAAACACAGAACAAGTTTTTTTTACTGAGGACAACAATTTGCCAAGTACTACTTAAGGAAATCCTCTGTATGCCTCTGTGTGGATGATACATGCCTTAGAAAGTCGTGCCATAGTCCTTTGAAAAGTGCAAGGAGCTAACCTTCTGTGTGTTATTTGGAAGGTAATGTCTCCTGCTTCTGCAAGATATTTCAGTAGTGCCTGGGAACTTTAGCATGTGTGTTTTGGCTTGGAATCAATGAACTCAGTGGAGACATTCTGAATTACGAGCTGAGGTTGTGGGCTGAAACTGTGGCTCTACTGCAGTAACTAGAAAATAGTCTATTTATTTTAATGAGGCAAGAATTTCATCACTCGATGTCACAATAAATCTAATAATAGGTACTACAATTTTCCCATGTGAAAATACAAATTACTACACTGGTTATCACCCCATGCTTATATATAAGTCTTACAGTATCATCCAAAGAACCCATGACTAATCATGCTATTATATTGCTTAAATGGAATATGTGAGGTATGAAAGTAAAAGAGACAGAATAAACTCTCCATTTTAAGGACTACACTTTCCTTTGGTGTACTCTGCTATTGAATCATATTTCATAATTAGTACTATTGCTATTATTATAGCTAATCATATGATGATTATTTTATTGAACACTTTCATTAGAATTTCCTAATTTCAATGATATTATGACTATCCCTGAATACCTGTGTTCATTTTATCTTATTCTTAAAATAACTATTAAACAGTGGAATTAATCATAGTTCTTTTTGAGAAAAAAAGGTGCCTTGTTTTTCAGCAAGTGATACTGGCTTTCACAGGCTAGAAATTAGGTTAGCACACACAATCTTAATTGTATTATTAAGCAATAGCTGAAATATACCTTATGTCATGACATAGTCATGCATGTTTATGGATTTGTCTGATAGAAATACTAAAGATGCTTCTTGAACTTAATGCAAAAAAGTCACCATTGCACTGGAAAGGGAATGAGCATGAAACATATTTCACTATAATCTTTTCTCACAACAGTCTTCCGTATATCATCTGAAATCCAGATCAAAATTTCTGTTGACTTCAGCAGCAGATATGAATGACCTTCTGGAATTCAGATGAGGTTTTGCAGCTCCAAGTCGTAAAGGGTAGTTTTTGGTATGTGAATTTGCATTTATGCATCTAATTTTAACTTTTAAAAATTAGAATTATCATCTTATGTTACAGGTTCGTGAAAGAGTTACTTCATCAAAACAAGAAGAAGAAAATTTAAATCTTTCCATAAAGCCTAATTATTATGCATTAATGCGAGGAAACAGGCAATGAAAACAGAACTCAGGATAGCCAAAAGCGTTTCTTTTATTTTAAATTGTGTTAATAATAATACAGAAATCATATATAATTTTGAATGCACAGTAAGGTAAAGTTTTTATTGGGACTTAAATAGAATTTTACATTTGGGTATTTTATCACAGACCATTAAATAGCATTTTATAAAATCGTCTTTATAGAACTAAACAATGATCCCAGAGACACTTCACCGAGATATATTAAACAAAAAAATTGCAATAAAATATGAAAAATTAATTCCATCTCAGAAGAAGAAAAATATTACCTTCTTAACCTAATACATTTTATTGAGCCAGAGAAATAAGAAATAGAGACATTAAAGGTGAAATGGACACATGTAGGAAAATTAATGATTGCTCACATCTACAAGGGACAATTTTGGGAGGTTTTGCCATTGCCACAGGAGGTATAACAGGTGGCTACACCTGCCAAACAGTGTCATCTTATATTTCCTCCTATATACCTCTTATAACAAGAGAAATTTTAAAAAGTAAAAAATAAATAGAGCAGAAAACAAAGAAAATTCATAACTGTGCCACTCAAACCTAAAATCATCAGAGAACATAATAGCAATACCTAATTATTTTTCAAAATAAAGTCAAGTAAAAAAAAGTTTAAAAGTATGCAGAAAACTATGGAGAAAACCACGGATAATCTAAGTTTATGCAGGACAAAACACTACTTCAGACAGCTTCTGCTGATTTGAGTGGTTAAAACTGCTGTTGACATGCTGTTACATTTCTTTTTCCCCTCTTTTTCTAACTCTTAAAAAGGTCACATTTCAAATCAATAGTCCCTCAGAGTCATGACATACTAGTCACTGAAGAAAATGTATAATTTCTCAGCTCTTTTTAAGTGAAAAAATTATATAAATTGCAATAAATACACATATGTATTCTTTCTACAAGGTCTGGCATCCAATGGTAAGGAATAAGCTGAAAGAACCAAATGACTACTCAAACATGGGTTATTTCAGAATAGAAAAACACATATCAATGTAGATAACTTCACTGAGTCTGTTAAGCTCACAATTTGTTTCAGCTAAGTACATTTCAATTACAAAAGGTTGGAGGTAAAACAAAGACTAGATGAGGTCTCAAGGAGAAGAAAAATACACTTTAGGTGTTAGTGACAAAATAATCTGAAGTATTGCGGAAAATAACAGTGAGTGTTTGAGTATCACTGTTTGTATAAATCACAAATCACAGGCTTTAGTTTAGCCATTCACAATCATAACACTAGTATTAAAAAAAGACCCTTATGTAACGGAGAATATATTTTATTGATGATTAAAACCACTCCTATGATTATTTTTCATGACAGAGTTAAATAATGTATTGGTAAAGTGATAAAAGTATTTCAATAAATTTTTATTTAATTAAAAGATTGTTTTTGAATATTCACAATATGTTTTTAATTTCTAGTTGAAATAATTGGTAAATCAGTTAGAGCCAGCATCATTTTGAGAACATATCCAGGCAGGTGTTCATCATTCCATTTATCGCCAGCAGACAAAAATTCTGGCCCCGGAAGACTTGGATTCATCTACAACTCTGTCTAAAATGTAGACTCACATCTTCTTCACCACAACAGGAAAACTTGCTGCCGGAGATGTTCCGCTCTGTGCAAAACATGTAAATTTTACTTAAGTCAGAGAATAAATAACTCACTCATTAGAGAAAGGGATCACCACTGTAAATATCCTCTAACTGCTACAAACAGGAGATTCAAACTATGTGATCAGTCTTCTCAAGTGAATATTTGAATTATCAGATCATTGGCCACTTTTTGATGGGGCCCTTCCCCTTCATTCTCTTGGAGCATTTACACTGCAAATATTTTTTCTAGTTATTGAAAGGCTCTTGCATTAAAAAGTGAAGCCTGGATGACATCAATTGAATATTTATTTGCCCACAGAAAATAAAGAGCATCAGATAGAAGTGCTCAGACCAATACTTATGCTGTCCTTGATTATCCTCTCTTTGAATATCGATGTATTTTCTCAGAATTGAAGGTTTATGCAAAAGTCTCTATCAGGAGGAAGAACTGTGCATTAAACCTCTCTTACACAAGATCTTTACCTAGAAATGTTCTTCATAGAAAAATTTTTATCTTCTATTGTTGCTGTTTTTTCTGCATTAGTCCTTTTGTTTCCTTTGTGCCTTTCTTCACATCTTCTGATTTTTTTTGTAATCCTTGCAGCATTGTCCTTCCAGTAAAACCTTGACACAGCCTTTCACCCTCAGCTCATTACATATAGAATGGGGCATATAAGAAACCATGCAATTACAAGATGTTTTCATAAATAGTTACAGATTTATGAGCACAATATAGGCCCCCATGCACACAAGAAAATGCATTCACTGAGGTGTCCACTACCATCGATTTGTACCACAGAAATAACAGCGTCATTACCATCAGTTATTAACAGCCATGCTGCAATGGTGAAAGATCTATGTGTCTCAGCAGGACTAATGCACACAATAGGGAAGGCTAAAGGGAAATACTGAAATCCTTCTAAGCAGAAATTTGTAGCAATTTTCATTAAAATTAAAATTCAATTTTCCATTCTCATACTAACTTCTACTATTTCAACTAGTGCAGAAATGGATCTTCTCCTGCTTCTGCATGTGGGTGTTTTTTTGTTTTTTGGTTTTGTTTTGCTTTGCTTTGCTTTGGTTTGTTTGTTTGTATGTTTAGGGTTTTTGGGTTTGGTTTTTTTTTTTTTTTTGGTTTGGTTTGGCTTTTTTTTGGGTTTTTTTGTAATAAAAACCCCATATTAAGAAAGCCTTGCAGTCTCTTGCAGCTTCCTCTGTCTCCTTCATGTCTCCTATTGGTTACAGCCTAAAACTCTGGAAGGGAAAACAGATAACATCTGCTCAGGGGTGTGAGATTACATGTAATCATAATCTTCTAAAAGAGAAAATGCAGAAAATGTACCTTGCTTGCCAAATGTTTTTCCATCCAACTAGCTTGTTGTATGTGGTTTTTGATGGTTTTGGTGGTTTTTTTTAAATCACATGCTGTGCCACAACACAAAAAAACAAAAAAAATCAGTTAATAAATAAGTCTACATGCAAGTGTTGAAATAATAATAAAAAATGTAAGGGGATGTCTACAAACAGATGCCCTTTTTATTTTGGGAAGCATGGAGATGCTGAGAGCTGAAGCAATTCCAGATTTCATTGCTGCTGGAAGCTCCTTCTGAAAGCCAGAAAGAAAAACTACTAAGAAATCCAACCCAATTTTCAACAAACCCCAGAGATTCCAGCTGGTCTGGATTTAAGCCAGATTCACATGAGAATGACTCCCAGTGAAATCTCATTATGTGATGGTGTTGGGTGCTCCAAAAGGTATTTATCAGCTGTAAATCACCTCCATTTCACAGAAGCCACTATTTTGACACTAAATTATGGGACATCATTCAATAGGCAAAAGGGAATGAATTATTGATTTCATGCAAATTAATTTATTTCCCTGCAAATGAAAATGTCACTTGTTTCTTGGTGCTTCAAGTTACTATTATATAAACAAACTAGTACTGCATAATGTTATTTCTTACCCATAAGGAGCACAGTGTTGGATTTCTTCTCATGGTAGAAGCTGGTAAGCTCTGTAGAAGAATCTAAACCACAAAGCTTTTGTACACAAGACTGGTAGCTCCAATCATCTAAAATTTTTTTTCTCTATAACTACCAGGTGGAAGTACAGAACCTTTTGGTCAGGTTCATTTTGCTAAAAAAATGAATAACCTGTTGACACTATTTTTTATTTGTATGAAATTGAGGATGTGAGGCACAATCCTTCAGAAATCAACCCTACTATCCATTTAAAAAATAGTATAAAGAAACTGAGTTGACACTCTAGAAGTACTATATTATGATTCCGGTTGAGAAATAGTTCTCTACAGCAACTCCAAAACCAGTCTTAACCAAAATATCTAATTTTAAGATAGATGTAACCTGCATAAACTGCTAATTAACAAATTCCAGATAGTAGAATAAAAATAAGAGCGTTTCCTTATTCTTGATCTTTATAACATTGGAAAGATGTTATCTGCATTAAATCTTTAATTAATACAGCTCAGATATCTGTCTCACATATAGACATTTCCAGCCATTTTAACCTTTTGAACTAAATCCTGCCCATGATATTGAGAAAATATTTTCTCACTTTTTCAAGTGTAGATTTTTAAAGAATACTGTTTAACAAGCCTAATCTTCTTCAGGAGAACTGAGTTTAGAATGTTCACTAAAGGATTAGGACTCAGCAAATTTGTCGCTTTCTAGATATGACCTCAGGAATGGGCTGAAAAGTGCCTTGTCACGGCAGTGATGGATCAGAGTGTACCTATCTCCCCTCCTCTGAAAGACTGCAGCATCTGAGCTGAGGCAGCTCCCAGGACTGGCCAGGGGCAGGACCCACTCCTGGGCTGACAGCTTCCCAAGTAGGGAATGATTTTGGTGAGTTACAGGAAGGTTTGGCAGGATGTCATCTGTTTCGTTCACTTTTGCCTTGTGTTACCTCCCACTGGAGAACATGGAAAAGCACGTAGAATGCATACAAAAGAAAAACAAGTCTCAAATGCGTGGAATACTGAAGCTTAGGGGGAGTCAGATCCAGATGTACAAAATCTCTCTTTGCACACCCTCATAGGAAGCAAAAGTCATAATCCTCGTGGTTTCCAGGAAGCAAAGGATATATCACCATTCAGTCCCAGTGAAATGGTATGTACTACAAGTTTGCATGAGAGCAGTGCTGTATCTCTATAGATGAGGAGCAGTCCCCCCAGCACCTCCCAGTCTGGCAGATCTCTGCTCTGTGCTGCTGCCATAGCAACGGCCGTGCCCAGGATGGGGCAGCGCAGCACAGGGACGGATGCTCGGCAAGCTGGAGATCCTGCACCACAAGCTGACCTCCTCATTGCCAGCCCCATAACTCTGGCAGACTGAAAGGACATAAATACTGCTCCAACAACCAGGGGACCCTTTAGTTGCTTGTAAATCACTAAAGAGCTGGGAGGGAGGAGGGGGTGCTAAAACATCTACTGAGGAATATTTGTCGTTGCTGTGAGCATGAGAGGGAGTTCTGGATCTGTATTTTGGAAAATGATGACCTTTCCCAGAGGGTTACTTAAATATTTGAAGCTGCAGTGATCTCAAATATGCATTGATGCATATTCTTATCAGAAATTACTGTAAAAACTATGCTTATGCTGCACTCCATAAACTACATGTTTATGGTTATTTTCTTTTTCTTATTGAAAATGTATAAGCATATCAATTTCACCTTGGGAAAAAATAGCATAGTTTATTTAGAATTATCTTTTGTAAGAGTATTTCTGTGCATCTCTCAACTTTATGGGAGGATATGACCTTAAAAAAGACAAGCAATCAGAAAAAGAATGGGAAATAGAGATGTCACACATCTTTTCTTCTCTTTTGATTCTTGGAGACTCTTTCCCTTCCCCTTTTTCCACACTTTATGCAGAATTTAGTATTCAAGAACATTTGGTTGCGTTTATGCCCCAGATGTACTTAAAAGTACCATCTATCCTTAATAAGCCTTGAAGCATTATCTGTGCAACATGTTCTTGTGTTCCAATTTATTTGAGTAAAAATATATTTTCAAGAGATGGCAGCTTTTATGCAAGGCCAACATACTGCATTCCTCATCAGCACTCAGAGGTTTTAGTGATTCTATCTACAGCATCCTCCCCTCCCTGAAGGTTTGTCACATCACAGATGAAGGGGTGGCAGTCTATTGGTAGGAAGAAGGAAAACACTGGCCAGAGCTTGGTCAGAAAAGAAGCAAGAACACCTTAACTTTTTTTCATTTTGTGATATTACAGTCATAGAAACTAAGATAATCAGAACACCCTGGAAAATATCACATTATTTTACAATATTATTTTAATATTATATTTTAATACCCTTAATTCAAGACGGCATTTTAAGGTCCAAAGAAGTTTTAGACTATCCATATTTCTCATCTAAGCACAATGCCCCATTAAATGTGCCTGTACATACTGTATGAATTAAGTACAAAACAGTGATTTAGCTGGGTTTTTTTTCCAAACCTGTGTAAAACAGATTTGCTGTTGACTGACCTACCATAACAGGCTTATTCAGAAGAATAATCCATACCCCCTTTCAGCTAAGCACTTCAGCCTAAAACAAACTTTGAAGACACGCATTAGTCATGCTGAAGACAGGTAGACATGTTCAATGGCTAAAATTAACTCAAGGTCTTACCAAAACAGATTCTTGCTTTAACATTGCTGGATCAGAATGTGAATTCCTGTTAAATAACACAGGAGGATTAAAATTTCTTTCAAGCAGTACTAATATGTACTCACCACTTTTGGTATTGTCACTAAAGTGGCACTGCCTTGTTTCCCCCAAAACTCACCTCTCCCATCTTTTCCAACCAAAATTCTCAAAACCCACTTTGGAGCATACAACTGTATGAGAAACTGCCCAGAGCAGTTAGTGAGAGGACAAAGCCAAACAGTGAGAACTGATAAAAGTGAGAGAAAATTTAAATAGATATTTTTGTCTTCCAGAAACTGTGCCAGAATAAAGAAGGCAAGGAACAAGTAGTCCTAAAGAGAAATACACTAAAACAAGGATGGAAATATTTGGAAGTACCTGGGGATACACATACATGTGTCTCTGTATCTTTGTTCCCTTGGGGTCTATGTGAAAAAGCCAGAGACAGGTACAGCAATACCAGCATTGAGATATTTTGGGCAAAGTGTAAGGAATCTACATCACATCCAATAAAATGCATATGGTTCTGGTTTTATGTAAGTGTTGAGCTCTTTGATATCAAACACTCAGGAAATAGAAAAATTTGGGAAAACAAAGACTAAGATGTTTATCGTTTTACATTTTATTTTTCTCTCATTCAGAGACTGGTAAGAACTACAAAGCATATTTCTACAGTCAGGTACTCAGGAAAGAATATTTACACTATTTTTGTAAATAAAACATAAAATATATTCTGAGGGTAGTTTTTTAATCTCTTAACAGCGAGGACTACATTATCATCTTTACCATTCAATTAATAGGACACGCACTACATAGGTTTTGCTTAAAATTTGTGCTCTCTCACACAGTGACCAGAAATTGCTTGGTGACTGACAGATAGTTTGGAGGCATTTTGCTGTTTTCAGGGGAAAACAAATTAGATAGCAAAACATCAGACAGTTTTTCTTCAGGACTGGGGAAGGGTCTGGGTTATCGTTATCCTGGTTCACTGCATCTCTCTCTCTCTCTCTCTCTCTCTCTCTCTCTCTCTCTCTCTTCTCTTTTTCTCTCTCTCTCAGTTTTTTCTCTGACTTCTACCAGACCCCTTCCATATGATAGTTTTGTCAAATTTGACATGTTCTTTTGGAAAGCTTCAGTTCTGATAAGATTCCTCCTTGCAGGTGGAAATGACTTATTGCAGAAAATTCCTGATTTTTGTCCTGAAGTACTTCTCCTTCAAGGACAACATTCTGTTTTGATTTAGCTTCTGACATACCTACTGACCTCTGCATGCTTCACTGATATTTTACATGGCTTCTTTTTCTTTTAAAAATGTCTGAAATATGTTCTAGAAATAATAAAATTACAGTTTAATTTCAAAAATTCAGGTTTTCTAAAATATCTATTTCTCTAATTCAGTTAAAGATTCTATAGGCTACTAAGCAACCTTGAGAAAATGAAGACCCTTAGTTTCCCTTCAAGTCAAAGAAAATTTGTCAAAATAGTTTAGTGCACTGCAGATTTAATTACCACCATGAACATGGTAATTATACTGAGGTCTGACAAGTATTCCCTGTACTTTATCTGTAGGCTGCATTAGAGATCCACAAAATATTTGTTCTTCTTACAAAAGGAATTTGGAAACCTTGATGAATTTCAAAGGATTTCCTCCTCCTGAGCTGAGTTGCTCTGCAGGAGACATAAGTATGCACTGACCTAACAGCTAACTGGAATAACAGCACAAGGAAAACGTCACAGAGCATGTAGCAGATTATGAGCAAATCTAAATTTCCATGTAAGGTAATTTAAATGTACAGGTTATTTCTAAAGCCACAGACAATTTTAAGCCCTGGAAGGTATTGAAAATTCAACTTTATCAGCTGCAAATTTGCAAGCAATTCATAAACTCTAATGTTTTTTGGAAAGCTTTTTCACAAGTGCATAAAAAATGTTCTCAATGTCAGTAATAAATGACAGGCAAGGAATTTTGGCAGCAAATGTTTCAGCTGTCCTCATGAAATGGATGAATATTTCCCTCCTTGCATTAATTCATGTTACAACACGTACATCGGAGAATGATAATGGGGCTCTTCCCTCACGCTTGTCATCTATAAAATATTGTACCACTTCATAACATTAAAAGGGTGAGTAAGGCCAGACACTGCTTAAAAAGAAAAGGGAAACCTAAAGTTTGAAAGGCAACATCTTCAATGTGTAATGTATTCATGAGCACTGTCAAATACCAACCTCTTCTCAAGTGCTGGCTTCTGCTAATTCCTACTGACAGCTGTTCTTATTCTTACCTTGAGACATTTGGTTTTAAATGTCAGACTGGTTGGATCTTCTTCCCTAAACATTCACCAACAAGATGAGGAAGATATTTGCCAAAAAAAAAAAAAAATAAGGTAAAGGAAAAAGAAATCATGTGCAAATGTGAAACATGTGAAATATTCTGTAAGGAGATTTCCTTTCAGAGAAAAATAATTTAAAGTAAAAAAAATCTTTGTACCTCCAGAGATTGAAAAATAGAGAGAGTGTCATGCAGACAGAATCTATTACGTGTGGAAGAGCAATAGTGTAATAGTGAACCTGTTTATACAGCACTGGTACAGTCAAGTACAAGGGTGTTGGAGGGGAGGTGTGCCCATGAAAAGCATCATGTCATCCCTCCCATCCTCTGTGGGTCTCTGAAAAGTCTGCTGCCTCCTTCATCTCTGCATGTTCAGCAGCTCCTTCAAAGGAGGATCACATGAAATGATCAGATTTCATATATTTTGAAGATGTATTCATAAATTTGCAAAATTTGTCTTGGACATTATGTTGCGCTTAGAGTGAGAGCAATGCCTTTAACCTTAGGAAATTAAGATTCTTTTAAATGGCTTCTTAACTCAACAGATCTGGTCAGTCCTCCTTCTTTGCTCCCCTTTCTTTAAGTCCATTAAGTAGTGCCATAAGACAGCAGAGTCCAAAATAGATAAACTGAGGCACTTGAAAGTATTAGAATAATGCTTCTGTCTTGGCCTGCCTTTTCTATCTAAACTCATGGTTTGATGGTTTAATGGTTTAAACTCTATCTAAACTCAGGGATTAATCATTTTGTATCTGCGTCTTTGCAGCACTTTATGGAACAAAATATTGTAATAGAGGAAATCGGTTCACAATGAAGATAGCCAAAAGCACCACTGAAGTACGTTTTGGCTTTCTAGACTGGTAGGTCTCGGTTCTAACATTATCTGGTATCACACCTCCCGTGAAATTATACTTCAGTAGGAATTTAGTACATGTTTTTTCTAAACAGAAGCAATAAAACCAATCAGAATGTGCAAGAAAACAAACAGCGCACCTGGCTGATGGTTGTCTTGAGTAAGCCAAGAAACAGGGATGTCTCCTGTTGAATTTGAGAGCTGCTATTTGGCCCTTGTTTGTTTTTCCCTCTCTTCTGTGCTTAACTAATTGTGTCTGACCATCTTCCCACTGTCTGGAACACAGCACAAAAGTCTTTATTTCTGGCTGCCATTACAGTGGCCACTGTCTTCAGAAAATACTAATGCTAAAATGAAGATGTTCTCTGGGCTGACATCTGATAGTCTGTTAATGTGTGGGCTCCACAGGCAGACAGAGACCAGGGCTCACCCACACTTCAGGATTAGGTGAACTAAACCCAAGAACATTCAGAACAAGAATCAACAAAATGAAAGAATAGCATGAGAGAATTAGCACACAATAGTCAGCATTTGAAGCATTGCAGGTGCTTATAAGCAAGCAATCCTCAAATTCTTGTGTATTAAACACTGAGCTGTTTTTCTGCATATCATGATCCCCATGAGATGCTTCTTGGAGGTCAATACTTTCCATGACAGATGCCAATCCAGTTTGGAGATGTGTGTAAAACCCATCCTGTAGCTTTCTCAACAGATTTTGTAACCTCTGCTGGGTGTGTAGGCATTGACAGCATTATGTGCTGCTACATGAAGGACCTACAGCTGTTGCTGGCTCTCGTACAGATTTGACTACACTCAATTTCTCACACACGTCTGAGCTGTGTCTCTGAGCAAAATACAAACTTTTGTTCCACAGAATAATGCAAAATTGAATTTATCCTTAAGGTGTGTTAAAAGCAGGGTTCACTAATGGCACTGGTGTAGGCAGACCTAAACTCACAAATTTCCTGACCTCTGAAATAGATTCCCTCATGCTTTATGGATATGACACTGGTAGGTCTCTGTGCTGCTGGCATCTGGAAATATCCTACCTACAGCTTAGACTGCAAGACTTATTTTCCCATCCATCAACACTGAATATCAGCTTCAGATAGCAAACACTTCGGTAAATGCTTTTCCTACAAAGATCTAGCTTTTTTAATTTTTTCCCCCTCAACTTTATTTAGCAGTAGTTGCAGTGGAAATGTTGTTTAAGTCAATAAGGTCAATAATGAACCTATTTTAAAAGGCACAATTTTATCAAAGCAGGCACAATAATAGATACTGGGAGCCTTTATAGCTTATGAGTTTATTCTGTGTGTTGTCTAATTACAGCACAACTCACAAGGCAATGCAATAAAGCTACAAGATGAAGTGTTACTTGAGTTGTACAGCTGGTAAAAAGGTACAACGGCAGGCAGGAATCCACCTATACATTTAGAAAGAACTATAGAAGATGTTAAGAAAGACTCCTTTCTTAAGGAGAGGGGAGAGGGATTTTAATTATGGTGACAATCCAATTTGTTTTCATTGCTAACACATATAGAACTAAACACACCCACTAGCACATCTTCTGTGTACATAGAATAGGTCTTATATGCTCTTAAACATTGTAAATGTTACTGTAAAGCAGCCAGAATGAGATGAGCTGAAACCCTGTTTCAGCTGTGTGCATAAATCTGATCCCCAGTTCTTTGAGATTTTTTGTCCTAAATCTGCTAGCAATGCTTCTGGAAACCCAAGCTTCCTAAGCCCCTGTCATTTCTGCTACTAACTGCAGAGACATCAAGTGTGATCTTCAATCCTGTGAACAACAGATTTCCTGGTTTAGCTGGAGTGCCTCTAAAAAATTTCACCTGAAACTGATGGTTCAGCACCTATAAATTTACAATTTAATGCAGCGAATGATGGCAGTGAGTTACCTTATAGCTAGGAATGATTTTAGCCATTGTTATCTGAGCCGCAGCCTCTCTAAAAACTCTATGAATAGAAAGGTTTCTTCATAAAGAGTGATGAATTTTGTGATTCCATAAGGATGTTTTCTTTTTTATATTCATATCGAGTGAGTGGAACATTTAAGTAGTGGATACCAGGTACAAAATACAAAATGCTTATGTGGGAGAAATATGAGAGCTTTTAGTCATATTCACAATGTTAGTAGCTATCATTCTTTCTTCCTTTAGCTAAAGTCTGAACATTTTATGCAAACACAGGATATTCAAAAGGAAAGAAGGGAAAATACAAGACTTTCTAAGCTAGCACAGAAGGCTGGACTCCCAGAGGTTAAATCTCTGCTACTTTGTATAACAAAGAGATTTGAATATATGTCATGATCTTAAATTACTCTAGTAATGACTAGACTATTGAGGTCAGATGGTAGGATTAAGGCACGATGGGACCAAAAACGTAATGTTGAGCTCTCTCCTGGAAGAACATATACACACTTCATAGTTTAGTTCCAGGAATGAGATTAGACCAGTGTGCAGTGTTTGTGGTTAAACAGCTAATTGCTTACATTATGCCAAACTTTCCTTTTAGCCCAGTCAGGCTTTTTTATTTTTACTGTATCAAATTATTGGTGGCATCTTTTATAACAAATTTCTTCATTGCACCTAATTAGTCTGAACATTTCCGAAGTGTAATTTTCTTTTTTTAGTTTCTTGAGAATTTGTTATAAAATGTTGTAGGACCTTCTTATAACACCTTACTTAACTTCTGCAACATTTAAGCGCGCTAAAGTGTATGGATATATGTTTCACAACTTCAAGGTCCTGTTTCCCACAACCTCCCGTTTCACAACCACATTCATTAATAGGATTACTCACATTTCTGCAACAAGTCTCAACAATTCTGTTCCCATAAACTAACAAATCATATGAAGAAGAAACTACTAAATAAGTTGTTTCTCAAGAGGCTGGGTGAGGCTTACCCTTGGAAAGCTGCACTGCAAGCCAAGGACAGTATGTATAAATGCACTTCATTGAGTACATCTTTCACTCCATGGAGATCCATCAGCCCTCTAGGCAGATTCCTCCCATGTTTTCTCAGCACACCCATAAATCTTGAGAACCCTCCCACTGAAAAAAAAGCAACAAATGATTCTTTATCCAAGGCAAGCACAGCACATCAGCTGATATAACCAGGCAGATCTGCTTTTATTAAAGACAGATGAATGTGTGGGTTGTTCCTTGAGAAAACATCACGAGCTTTTGCTGACAGTGATGAAGTCTTTTGACACTTGAGTTTTGTTATTTGCTATGTCCAGCCTTTTCATGTACAAAAAGAAAAGATAAGCTTTCTGAAATCAGTGGAGTGGGGAGAAATAGGGTCCTTAAAAGAACAGATTCTCAGTACCTACCACAGGCTGAGCAAACAAACTTGCCAGAGGAAGTCTTCATTTCCAGAGCTTTAGGAGATCCCTGTAGCAAGCAGTGCTGACAGAGTGTATCTACATCATCCATTCATTAATCTGAATTACTTCTTTTAGTGCTTCTGCTGTGGAAGCCAGCTCTGTGATTGCAGTGCATTTGCCCTGGAAGGATTTCTGCTGTATCATGCACTAGGGAGAAGTAACTGTTGAGTACAATTTAACTCTCTAAGCTGAGAGGAAAAAAATGAATAGTAATTATTCCCGCTTGCTTGCCTTTCAGGAAATGTGCATTTTAAAAGCTCATGGAACTATAAAAGCAGTTGCATGCTGAGCAGTTTTGAACAATTTTTTAACAGTTTGAAATTCATGATATTTACTGCCTCACAAGGACCACTGACAACTAGGATGGGTTTGGATCCACTGTTTACATTTCATAAATCAGACATGATTGAAACACAGAACAGAAGCCTGAATCTCATGAATCATCTGCCTACATATGGTTTCTCTGTATCAGGATCATAAACATTTGCATTGTTGGAAGCTTTCATGCATAAGAGGATTCTCTCATACACATCATAAAATTATCTGCTAGTCAATGAGACTGAGAGAGACTCAGATGCAGAAAGTTGGCTCATTCTAATTAGAGTACTAATTATTTGTGCCCATAAGTTTCATTCCTAGATTGGGGAAGGATATAAAATATCCTCCACTCTCAGGAGTGCATAGATATAATTTGAATATAAAAGAATAGAATAATTTTTTGGAAATGGCTTTTGGAGGTAATTTAGTGCAACACTGCTAAAAACAGGTTCATCCTTAAGATAAAATCAAGGTGCCCAGTGCTTTTTCGAGTCAAATTTTGAGTATTTCCAAAGCTCTAGGTTCCAGAAGCTTGCTGGGCAACCTGTTCTGGTGTTTAACCACTGTCATTGCATTTTTTTCTTATAGCTGGCCAGAATTTTAATTTTACAAATTGTTAATATTATTCTTACCCTTTCACTCTGGATCTCAGAGAAGAGCCTGGAAGTCTTCTCTATAACCATCAGGTTACCACAGGAAGAAGTTGCATTGCCTTTTCTTTCCCAGGCTAAGCAAACCTGGGACCTTCAGAGTTTCCAGCTATTCCCTGTGCTTCATGTAACTTCCCATCTCATTGGACCGCTGCTGGACCTTCTCCTGTCTATCATCCAACACTTGGGAAACACACCAAAATTGGGTACAATATTTCAGATGAAGCCTCATGAAAGCTGAGTAGAGAGTGGTAATTTATTCTCTTGTCCTGTTTTCTACTTACTGCTTATTAGTGTGTCCCAATGCACACCTGTGTTTGTTTCTGCAATGCCATCCCAACTGTCTTGTGTTCAATCACAGTCCCTCAGGACTCCCTGCAGAGCTGCTCCCAGGCAATCACTCCTCATGGACTTTGCATTTGTTTTCATTCAGCTTCATAAGAGTTCTGGAGCTGCTACTCCAACTTGTCAAGGTCTCTTTGAGTGGCAATTCTGTGAATCTGAAGAAGGATCATCCCACTTGATCATGCAGTCCATTGAATGAAGATATTAAACACTAAATGCCTAAACATCAACTCCCATACCTGCCAGCCAGTCATACTTTCAAAACTGACCAACAGTCTTTGAACACTGCAGTACAGCCAGTCTTTCACTCCCCTTACAATCCATCATCTAGTCCATAACTACCAGTTTGACTTCAAGGGTACCGTGGGACATCCTGTCAAAACCTTTGCTAAAATCAAACACACCCCCTCTCAGTCACCTCAGTCACTGAGTCACTCTGGCTGCTTCCCCTTGTCCAGCAGATTTGAGGAAAACGACTGTTTCTCTTTATCCATCACTATAAATTCAAGCTGTGACCCTTGATCTACTCGAGTTCTCTGCTGGTGGTGTCACAACATCCACATGGATAAGCAGCAATCAGTAATAGCCTGAGTCCCAGATGAACCTCAGAAAAGTCTTCACAGTATTACAGATTTAGTGCTCAGGTGCTCCAAAGTGTCCCAAGACAACAAATCTTGTTCACAGATGACTTCCATCATCCTTTACCCTTCCTACCTGAGGCACTGGCTCTACCACCTGAATCAGGAGCAATCACTTTGGGTACTTCCCCAGCAGTGCCTATTTCTTCCCCGCTTCCAGACCCCACTATTCCAACTGAACACTTGTAAGGAGAAAAACCCTTTTTTTTTTTGTGCCAAAGTTCGCCATCTTCCAGTTCCTACTCTAGCTGGAGTCCCTGTTCTCCCTCTGCTTGACTTCAGCCACTGGTTGTCCTTCCTTCTGCACAAATGGGACTGGAATTCTTGACCCTATAGGGACTCTGTAAGTAACCTATCTCCCAGTCCTCATCCCTGTGGTGCCATGACCTGCTCTCTCCTCCCCCTGCTGCTGACCAGGTGTTGCACTGATGTCTCCAGACCAGAGCTGCCATCAGGCCTGCACTGCTCTGTCCTCCTTCAGCACATTCATCTTGGTGAACAGCAATGCCTAATTCACCTTAGAAAAGACTGAAAATGTTCAATGTCTTGTTCTAAGACAAATATTTCAAAAATGTCTAGTTGTCTGTTAAAAATAAAAATATATATATTATATACATATATACACACACACTTAAAAATTCAGGTTTTCTGATTAAAGACAAAATTTTAATCACTTGTGGAATTATTTCTTCTACAGTACTGAAGGAAATTGTCTTTTCCACTTTCAGTCTTTGAACCTTGCCTACAAAGACTGCAAAAATACACACAGCATAATAATCACCTATTGAAGATACAAATTTCTGTGTGAGAAATTACTTCATGTTCTTTCATGAGGTGTCTCATGAATTGTTACCCCTAAGCTATTTCCATATAAGTTTGGAATTTCCCACCTCATTCTGACAGCTTTTGAAGCACTCCTCTTTGTAAAGTGCAGCACCCAATCTAGAAAAACCTTCTGTAATCTAGCGAATATTAACGTCTGCTTAAATGCCCTGACCACTTTCAGCTTTTTGGCTGTCTATTGAAATTAACAACAAAAATGGTTTTACCTAAGTTCTTTCCCTCTCCACAATTTGCATTCTTCACCAATGCACATTAAAGAGTTCATAAAAATGCATCACGGACCCATTTAAGGTATGTGATTAACTGTTAATAAGAGACATTAACTTGTAGTGCTATGATAGAGATGATCGTGCACAATTATATTTGATGATGGTAATTCACAACCATAATTTTGGTTATATTTTTAAAATACAGTATGACAACTGCTAGATATTCTAAACTGCTGTAGAAGATTAAATGAATGCTGATGTAAAACTTAGTGTCTTGTCATGATCACTACTGGTGATTGGTCATGTAATTCTGAGTTCTACCCATCACAACAGCACCTCTTGGATATACTTTTAAAATGTAAGTTATTCTTTATGAATACTCTTTTTCTCAAGCCCTCATATGGAAAATTTTTTTCTATTAAAAAGATTTTTGATATTAAGTGATCAGAAATATCATCAGATGATGGAGACTTTTTCCCTTATTTTTTTATGTTGAAATAAAAAACAAAAACCAACATCAATTCAGTCATTGTGCTAGACTTAGTAAAAAAAAAAGTCTGTCTAAAATCCCTTGTATGTAAGAACGAAAATCTGAGTTCATTCATAACTACAGAAGCCAATCCTGATCTATGGAAAAAGCTGGAAAGAATAGGAATCTTCTCATTATGATGCAAGTTTCTCTGAAATATAGTGTATAATTTATTATCTCTCTCCATCCCTGAAGAGATACACAGAGCAGAAAAAGACATTTAGTTATGCAAGGCTTTAATAGCTTTTAAACCCCCTCCTTAGTTTAACCAGTGAATTCACTTGTACATAATCTCAGACTGAAATTTACATAAAAAGAAATGCCTTTATTTAGATGCAAGAAAGACCAAGGCCTCAAGATGGAGGAGTAATTCCTCAGGTTCCCTTGGGTTTTCCTTCTAGTGCATCTTACTGCACTGCATCACAAATATTTTTTCTGCAATTCTAGTATTCTGTAATTTAAGTTCCATTAATGGAGCAAAGAAATTGCATAGACAATTTATTAAATATTACACAATTTTTAATTGTTTTGATGCTTAGTAAGCAGTTGGGATCTTTTGAAAATAAAAAATCTTTTATCTTTTATGAGAAGTCAAATCACTGGGAAAACAGTAATGATCTATTGTGATTAATATTTTAATTTGTAGTATAGAACAAATGTTAACAACTTGTAAAAATATTTTTTAAAACTCTAGTTTTATGACATTCCATTTTAAAATGTAGGGTTATTTTGGTATAAATTTTTCAGAAAGAGGAGAATAAAGCTTTTAATCTTAGTTCACCCAGTGTATGTTACTGGACTTGAATAGTGAACCACAATGGCTTGTAAAAGAGAGAAAAATCTGGTGAACGTTTCTTTTGTATAAACGTCTTTTGTAGTTAAGAAAATAAGAATTTTTTTCTGGATTTAACTTTGAATAGTCTTTTTAATAAATTTAATACATACATTCTTGGTGATGTATATTTAAATACGATTATTCAAGTAATTAAGCACGGAAATAAAAATAAATAACCAAGTTATTGTTAGTGTACTATCATCATAATCTGTTTTCTGCATTATGATACAGTATTTTTTTATATCTCCACTTTAGAAATGAACTCTTAATTCCTGTCTCATTTATTACATATGGTGGCAGAAAAGGTGGACTGGTATATTTTCTCTGCCAGCAATCTGTGTTGGCAGGGTTCTCTCCTTGTATTTAATAAAATATTGCAATTCGAGAGAAAGAAAAAGAGGGATAAATTCTTATTAATGAGCAGCTCACAAATGAAGAGAAGGACCTTAGTTCAAAAGTCTACTCAGAATAAAAGTCAAAAAAAGTCTCCATCTGACAACTAGACTTGCAGTTATCCCATACTCTGCTGTCTTGCCACCCTCACAAGGTTGGAACAAGTTACATGATCTCCACTATATATCCATATATTCCACTCCATTATAGTAATAAGAATTATACTTTAAAACAGATATTTAGGTAGCAATTGCTATGTGGAAGGCCTCTGAAAGTCCTATGCCAAAGACCTAGAGGAAAAGTGATCCTGACAAATTATCAGATTTGGGAAACACCATACAGGATCCATCAAAAGGGATTTTTGCCTCATGCTCTCAGTTAATCTGCCTGCACTGAGCCGTGCTAGACATTTCCAGAAAGGAGAGGGTGCAAAAGGCATGTTTGAAGAACACCTAACACATCCTCAGTTGTCAGAGGTGCTGGGCACATCTCCCTGTATTTGTTTACAAGAGGATGTGGCTTAGAAGCAGCATTTCCTTATACCGAAAGGAAAGCAAAGATGTAGATTGACCATGTCAGTCATGGGATCAATTGGTTTGTCTTGTCCCTGCATCCTTCCATTTTGTAGTGCAAATCAAGAGGCAGACACAATTAAACTCCTCACTTTAAACAAACTGTTGGTCAATTTACATGTGTATCAGGTTCCTCATGCACAGACTATAACTGCTGTTAGCTGTGAGAGTAATAACATCGAGGCAGCTCCTATGGGGGAAAAATGTTAGCATTCAGCTTTCTAATTATTAACAAGATTAATCTTCTCTCTTGCTGCTTTTAGAATTCCAATCAAACTATTTAAAAATTTAGAACCTGCTCCGTGGGAAAAAGAAATCTTAATTGGGCAGGATGTGCAGATTTTCTGCATATAATTGAGAGTTCAGATTAACTAGTCCTTGCCAATGCTATTGTGAACTAGGAGAGTTGCTCCTTCTACTTCCCCTGTAATAGAGCAGGAGCAAGACCGGGGTTCAAGTCCCCAAAGAATATTTGCAAATGTGAGGCGGTTACAGCAATTATCCACAGGATCTTTGTGCACAGCAGTGGTATAAAAACATTTCAAGTTGGATACCTGATTGAAAACGGAACCATTCAAGACTTTAATGTCACAACAGTAGGCAGAGTTATGATAAAGGTCTCAAATCACTTGAGCATATCAGTCATTTACTCCTAGTCTACTTAAATATAACAGGCATGGATTTCTTCCTTTTGTTTTTGAGGACAGTTCCAAATGGAGGTAAATGAGAGTATACATAATTTTAAAAGAAATAAAAGGCAAGGCAAATAAATAAAAAAATAAAATATGAAGTCTGCACATTAAGCACTCCCTGTAAACAGTCCATGGATCATACTCTTTTTTTGTCCTTCCTTTTCCCCACAGAAATCACTGCCAAAGCTTTCTGCTTTGATACCCCAGCCAGTGGGTTATTTTATCCATTACACTGAAATCTGGGGACTGGGAATTTCTTAGAACCACTCACAATACAACTGCAGCAGCACCAACCACAAACACCCCCACACTGAGAAATTCACCCTCCACAAGAGGGAAATCCCTGTCTCCCACACGGTCTGCCAGGGAATTTTTGCCATTGCCTGCAAGTACAGGATTTCAGCCAATAATTATGAGATAATTTCAACATCACCAGCAGCAGGGTTCCATCCTTTCATCAGATCACACAGTGACAGCCTTGCACTTGCCTTTATACATGAGACCATTTTGTGAAAGAGCCAGTGCCCACAGGGGAGATGGGGAAGGGAGTAGGGTTGTTTGCTCTTATAGTTATTTATGTTAAAAGACCTATTGCACAGGAAAAACTAAATATTGATTAAAATGTTTGAGATTTGTAAAGAAGGCTGCAACTTGAAGAACATAATAGGCAGCGCAGCTCCACAAGGTGCTTTTTTCTGAAGGCCATCAATGCAAGGAGCTGCTGAATTCAGCTGTAAACTGAACGCATCTTGCTGAAAGTCTGGTTGGGTGGAATGAGTAAGCTTTATACCACAGTTGCCAAACTTTTCCATTCACGACTCCGCTCCTATTTGCACTTCCAGGCTTGCTTCCAGATTTCCTAGTTTGGGAAATGCTGCTTTAAGGTCTCAAATTAAAAGCATATGTTGAGATTTAGCCTGACCTTCAGAAATGGCAAAGTAGTTGTAGAAGATGATGAGGAGGCGATAGATGAAGGGGCAGGAAGAATCAATAAGAAACTCTTTTCTCCACCCACAAAAAAAATTTCATTGAAATTGCCCTTTCTTTCTTTCTCTTTCTTTCATTTCTTTCTCTTTCTTTCTTTCTTTCTTTCTTTCTTTCTTTCTTTCTTTCTTTCTTTCTTTCTTTCTTTCTTTCTTTCTTTCTTTCTTCCTTTCTTCCTTTCTTCCTTTCTCTTTCTTTCTTTCTTTCTTTCTTTCTTTCTTTCTTTCTTTCTTTCTTTCTTTCTTTCTTTCTTTCTTTTTTTTTCCTTTTTAAATTGGTCTTCCAGCATTCTGCTTTGGGTGTGCATTTATATGCACAATTTTTTTTTTATTACCCACTTGTTACTTTTAACCTTTTGGGCTAATCTGTAAGACCTCCAGACTACCTAAAATCAAAGGTCAAGCAACAGAAAAAGGATATTTTTAGCAATATGTCCCTGCTGGTGACTAGAGAATCCATCCTTCTGAAATGTCCTTTGGAGATCCCACCTGTAGAGCAGCACTGCTTGCTCATTTTATGCTTTCTCTAGCACCAAGGAATGCAGCCATAAGGCACAAAGCCACAGGAAACTAGGCTTTCTTAATTCCTCTGCTCAGGAAATATGCATTATTAAGTCACATGGGGCTGGTACCTACAGACTAGATGACAAAAATATGGCAGTGCTGGATTGGATGCCTGCAGAGGGAAGCCTGAGGGTTCAGCGAGGTCAGTGAAATTAGGAGAGAAGAGCTTGCTGGTCCCACGGTGTCTCTGGTGCTTTTAAGCAGGCGCTGGGGAGGCTGGTGCATGATTATTCCTTTTGATCACACCATAAAGAAAACTTCCAGATGAACAGCCTCAAGCCACCAGAAGACAAACTGAACTGGTTCTGATAGTGGCTGCAAAATGGGGGAATCTCTAAAGGCCCTCTTTTTGCATCTCCACAAAACACTTGGATGAAAATGTTTCAGAACATGATTCACAAACCCCTCCTCCAGTCTCCTGGTTTCTTCAGCAAATGCCTGTAAAACCAGATGCTTAGTCTAACATATTTAGGCTTCTCCTTGAAAATTTCATTTAAACCACTAGCATAAGGTATCACTTTGTCAGTGAAGAGTGTGGTATTCTGTATCAGTTTTCATCTTTGGACTGTTTTTCTATAAAAGCAAAATTTAAATAAAAGAATTAAAATTATGGATTTAAAATTATGCTACATTTTTGCACTGTGATCAAAACTGCAGACAGTGTAATTTAGCATCATCTGATCTGTGGAAAACCAACTGAAAATAAATGAACATTCATTCTGCAGCTGCTTTCCTCAATAACCATAATAATATAGTTATTAGACATAAACAGCACACATCAGCTCTGGCAGAGCACAAAAAATGATGCCAAGCTAAGTACCTGATAAGCTTTCACATTCAATATTTCCATGTAATTCAGTATTTCCTCAATGCAAGTGAAAGCAGATGATAGCTGTCACTTGAGCATATATGGTGCTCTGGATGAGTAGGGGCTCCCAAGTGATGAGTTTAAGGAAAATTTATATTTTACCAGTGATTAAATGTTTTCAATTTTATGAACTAGAGGGAAGGAATCTCTTTGATGCCTGCAAGTGAGGGGGAAAAGATTATAGACATCATTAAAGAAAGAAGCAAAACAAAAGATTAAGCCTGAGGTTTTCAGGAGAGCTAGGGGAGATAACTTAGTTCAAAAGCCTCTAATTCCCTTAGGCTTTTTTTGAAATTCCCAATCTGAGCACCACATTGCCACACTGGTGACTGCAGTTACTCAGCTAAGTGCCACTAAGGAAGCTTAAGTAGCAGGAGCACTCTGTGAGACTCCATTTTAGACAAAATTATACTTGTAAGTCCTCATGAAACCTGGTTCTTCTCCCTGCTCTCTATAGCAACCTTCACCCCAACAC
>VXBU01032194.1:436790-502077 GCA_013400315.1 Bombycilla garrulus | reverse complement strand
AAGGGAAGGGAAGGGAAGGGAAGGGAAGGGAAGGGAAGGGAAGGGAAGGAAAGGAAAGGAAAGGAAAGGAAAGGAAAGGAAAGGAAAGGAAAGGAAAGGAAAGGAAAGGAAAGGAAAGGAAAGGAAAGGAAAGGAAAGGAGCCCAGGGAGCTCAGTTTAGCGTGAGTAGTGTCAGTCTCAGTTGTGTGCAATAAAAGGGCAATACAATGAAATATTTCTAAAATTCCTGCTGAGAGATTTACAGAATAACATTTCTTTCTTTGGGGATTTTCACCAAATGTCGGCTAATTATTCCTGACATTTATTCTGAGGTCCCATAGTGAAGAAACACACGACCAGCAAGATTTAAGAAACCAATAATAGCTGATTTAAAATATTTACTCATTCGAAACTTGGAAGGTACAGCCAGAGGGTTCCCCCCATACCTGAGAATGTTGCAGCTGTGCTACTGTATGCTTCAGAGACACCAAAGATAGAAACAGGCGCTGGATACTGAATACCCCCAGTGGAAGCCAACTTACTGTACATGTTCTGCAAACCAGCTTTGAGAACAGTGTGTTGGCCTATATTCAGTGCCTAAGTCACAGCATATATAGTACTTAGTATATTATTGATTTCTTTTTGTGTTCATTCTATGATTCTTCAGCATTTCTTTCAGTATTATTTAAGGGAACATGAGAGTACTGTGTTAAGGAGACCATTGATTTTGATGTTTATCTTTCTTCCTTGAAATATACGTCTTTTAGCAAAAAAGAAAGGAAATTTATTTTAATATATAAAAAGTGAATATAAATAAAATATTTTGCAATAATTTTGTCAAAATTACTTCAGCAAAAATTACTTTTGTCAAAATTAATTTTATTATTTAACTTACTTTAATAATATAAAATATTTAGTTCTCAAATGAGGAAAAGGCCACAGAAACAGATATTGAATTTAGATAAAAGATCGAAGCCCATAAAATTAAGGCACTTGCTACTGACACACTATTAAAGTTACATCAAGGCAGGAGCCGTAAGGACTTTTCAGTAGAGACTGAGGACATGTCAATGGTTTCTGTCACTTGAAACCGACATTTCATAAATATCAGCAAAATGAGACAGATGAGAGAGGAACAAAGGGTAAGAGCAGCTGCCATGGGAGCAGCCACTAAGGCCAGAGCTGGCTCCTTGAGCTGTTTGCTCTGACAGGGCCATCAGGAAAGGAGAGGACAGGCTTAGGTTTCCTCACACATATGCCTTCAGCATTAATTTCTGATGGCTGTGATCTGTCTGTCCTGCTCTTCACTTCTGATAATTCATCACTAGCACTTGGCTGGAAACTGATACCCAGACTGAAAAGTTAATAATATTCATAGAACCACAGAAGAGTTTGGGTTGAAAGGGTCCTTAAATATCATCTGGTTCCAACACCTCTGTCATGGGAAGTGACAACTTCCGCTAGACCAGACTGCTCAAAGCCCCATCCAACCTGGCCTTGAACACTTCCAGCGCCTCACCACCTTCAAAGTGAATTTCTAACAACTAACCTAATTCTAACCTATTTTAGTTTAAAGCCATTCTCCCTTGTCTTTTTACTATGTGCTCTTGAAAAAAGTCCTATCCAATCTTACCATCATCCAGGACCACTTTAGGTCCTGGAAGATGTTTAGAAGGTCTTCCTGAAATCCTTTCTTCTCCAAGCTGGGCAACTCTGGCTGTCTCAGCCTGTCTTCATAGGAGAGGTCCTCCATTCCTCTGATCATCTTTGCAGCCTTCTCTGAATCTGGTTTAACAGGTCCATGTCTTTTGTACATTCAGGGCTCCAGAGCTGGATGCAGCATTCCATGTGGGGTCCTTCCCTCACCCTGCTGCCCACGTTTCCCTTGATGCAGTGTAGCATGAAGTTGGCTTTCTGGACTGTGAGCACATATTGCCAGGTTATGTTGAGCTTCTCATCCAACAACACCCCCAAGTTCTGCTACAAGGTGCTCCAAATCCATTCTCCCTCTCTCCAGCCTGTTGTGCTTGAGATTGCCCCAATTCATGTGTAGGACCTTACCCTCGCCCTTTTTGAACTTCATGAGGTTTGCATGAGCCCACCTCTCCATCCTGTCCAGGGCCCTTTGGACCCTTCCTCCAGGGTCAACAATGCCACACAGCCCAGTGTCATTGGCAAATCTGCTGAGGGTGCATCTAAACCCACTGTCCATGGGGCCAAAAGAGCTGTTTCCTCTCCTGGAACAGGGAAGCACCACAGCTTTTGTGAGAAAAAAGAATAATTCAAAATATAAAAAAAAAAATATCAATTCAGTTAATCATACATTTTGATTTGAGAGCTCTGGAACATTTACTATGTTGTTTGAGGACTTCTTCCTTAACTATAATTAAAATAAATAAATTATTTTATAAAATTAGAGAAATCTCATAAAAATGACATCACAACTGGAAAAAATGTATTTGTTTTCCCACTTCGTATATGGAGTGTTAAAATTAATAAGTCAAATCAACTGTTATAATCAGTTTCAGATTTGTCAATAACCCTGTTTAATTTTTTTAAAAAGTAGAATTTTAGTCAGAAAATTAAAAAAAAAAAATTTCCCAGTAATGAAAACCACTCATGTCTTAGAGGTGGTTGAAATAGCTTCCATGATCACGGAGTTTCACTGAAATTAAAATTCTCACAAATAATAGTTTTTTTCCAAAGATAACAACTGCTGTTATTGTTGAATCTGTGCTATATCATAAAAAATATTCTCCCTTTTAAATTAATTAAAAATTACTCAATTCCTGTGAGGTACAGGTCGTATTATTGGTCAGTAAAATCTTCTTGCATAATCAACATATCGGTTAGTAAAATTTTCTGATTTAATAAACATAAACAAATCTCCAATCTTCTGACTTACATTCATATGCTCACCATTTATTTTGCCAGAAATCCATGTAAGGAGATCCATTCCCACAATACACAGAGGACAAGGAAGTCTCAGCAGTCGGGGACACAATCAGTGAAAGAAACCCTAAACTGGAGTATTACCAGCTTCAAAGAAAAATTTATTTTTTTTTTTAATTAATATTTTTAAAATATGTCTTTCAGACTCACATACGATGTTGAATTTAGGAAAAAAAAGAGTTATAGCATTAATGAGGAGTAATTAAACTTATTCCTCTTGATAGCACACTCTAGAGACAAACAAGTATAGGATATGTTTGCTGTGCATTTGGAAGGGTGACATCATCTGACACATGCTTCTCAGCAACGCTTCTCTATGCTGAAAATGAGAGAATTCCTTCAAGCCTTTCATCTTGCAAATAATTAATATTAACATTAAACCTTCAGTGTCGTTTCACCTACTATTTCTCTTATGTAGGAAACAATGTACTTAGGAAGTGTAGCTCAATACTGATAAGGTTCATCAAATATTTCACAAGTCAAGGCTATTCTCAGAAATCTCCTGGGAAACCTATCCCACACTGGAAAATAAAAAATGTAAACAGATAAATAATGGTTCTGTATGTAGAACAGTTTACATTTCATAACAATCCACCCTTTCACAAATATTTATCCAAGCTTTAATCTAATAAGTAGTCTCATGACTTTGTTTTCCAGTGAAGCAGAGGGCCAGAACCAAGGGTGTCAAGCAATTGAGTGTAACCCAGAGTGTGACACCCTTAAAGTGTTTGTACTTATTTCTGTACAACAAGCTTCATGCAACATAAAATTCCTCAAGTACAAAAGAAAATGTGTCTTTATAAGAAAACAATATTTTTTTTGTTTTCTGGATAAAATCTCATGTGTGTTGGAAATATTGCTTTCTCTAGTCATTTTTACACTGTACCCTGTACGCTCTTCAGCTACCATGTTTTACATGACACTTATGTTCATACTACAGGTGGAAGCCAAACAATCCAAACATTACCAAGAAATATAAAGGTGAAATCTATTAATTAGCCTCTGCTTTTGCATGTTCTAGATGAGACACAGTCACCCACTCATACCAGAGTGATTGTGTGAAAGACACAAATGATAAAGGTTATGCTCTGCAGCTTCCAACAAAATGCCTGATCTCCCTACACAGAGCATGGTCTTGAGATGTCACTTAATGTGAAGGATCAGCAGAATTCCAACTGGCCTCCTGATCAGGAAAAAGCTGCTTAAGCTTTGGAGGACACCACCAGAAGCAGGTGCTTCCGACACCCTGTTTCCTGCAGGTTCAGGGGTCTGAGGGGTTGCTCTGATGAAGGCTCAAGCACTGTTTGTTCTGCTGCAGACAGAGAGGCTCTGGAACCAGGGCTGGTAGAGATGCACCAGCACAAATCCCTGTGCTGACTCAACTTCAGTTAAATTACATTGATTACTGCACTAAATATTCTACCACAAGTAAATTTCTATGAGCAGCAAGTGACTAAAAAATACGGCATCAGCCCTTAAAATGTGTTAAGGCATGCTTTAGAGCAACAGGAGAATGGAACAATAAAATGTATTTATATATCACCAGTAAGACAACATTACCGTGCATTTCATAATGTTTCTGTGAGCCAGATCTCCTCAGGACTGTTGTCCTCACCTGCTCCCTCCAGGCAGTGATGCAGTGTGCTCTATGGATATTGCAGACAGTGTTAGTGCTCACTCCAATGTCCTAAGACACTTTTGTCAGGCCTAGTCTTGTCCTTGCTCCAGTTGTTCTCATTGTCTTCTTTCAAGGTTTTTAACATCCAGGATTAAATAAGACCATGTTCAGTGCTTTCTACTGACTAGAAAAATATTATCTCACCTCTTCATTGAGCTTTCTAAATAGCATATCCCAGGAAATTCTGAAACATATAAATTTTTTATGTATAAAATGGAATGGTGTCCACTCAAATGATAAAGCCAAGTAGCAGAATGATCTAAAGAACTGTATTTTTCAGTTAAAATCTGCTCAAAGGAAGGATTTGATTTCCCTTTTCCTAATTGAATATGCTAATTACCAACACGTGAAGAAGTAAAAGTTTTCCTCTCTTTTTACTGTGCTACTCTTGGTGTAAGGAAAGCATACCAACAAGACAATGATTTCCAGGCAAAGCCAGTGAAGGACAGGACTTATGAATTAAAAACTAAACTAAGTGTGCAGTAGTGCCTAGAAGAGGATAATTCCACACATAGACAAACAAATGACTGGTAACTTCACTTTCGGAAGTTCAGTTCAGATCCAAGAAAGATTTGACAAAGCAGGTGGGAGTCATTTTCCTAAACATTTTCATATATCTGGCTTCAGCTTTTCACATGATTTCAGCAACATACAGAAGCTTAAGAACTAAGATTTTGGACTCTACCTAAAGGGACATGGGTTCTTAGCCAAAATAATTTCTTGGCATGATGTAGCTTTGAATTATTTCAGTTAGGTTACTAAAATTTTCAGGGCCACACTTTTTGTCTTGCCGAAATATAAGATTGTTTTTCTTCAAGGGAAGTATTTTTTTAAATCTCTACATTGTTTTCTTCAATTGAAAAAATGTTTTCCTTTTTAATTTAACACATACAAAAAAATTTCCCTTGATTAAGAAATTGTTTATGAAAGAATGCAATTACTTTCTTGGCTGCTTACTTTGATTCCTTTTCTCCCTGGCATTGGTATAGGCCTTCCAGGAATTTGAAGATTTAGAAAACATAATTTTGTTTGTGCGGTATTTAATTCAGTATTTCTGTTCATTGGTAAATCTTCCCTTTCAGCTTCCTGTGCCTACCATTAATCTCCAATGTACAGCACAGCAAAGAAGGTAGTTAAGCAGCTTACATGAAGGCTAACTGGCTGCATGAACAGTCTGGTGCTTCTCTGACAGCCTGACAAGCTTGCCTTCCTATTGACTATCCAGGATTGCAGCTCATTTCTTAGCAAAGCAGAGAGTCTTCCCTTTCCCTCTCTGAATACCAGTTTTGTCTAAAACAGCTTATTAAAAAAGATGAAAGACATTGGTTTTCAAACTCATTCTTTTTTAAGCAACTCTCTGGAGCAACCTTCACCATGCACCTGGTGATAAAATTTAATCTGTTTTCAAATATTTCATATATTCACTTCATGTATTTTAAGCACTTAGACTATCCAAGTGCACTGCCCTCTGTGAGGAAGTGTGGATTCTGGTGTCAGCTGGATTCTGCGTATGCTTCTCTATAATGTTTCCATGATAATGCTAATACATACTTCCTCCTTTTTGTCACAAGTAAGCTTCCAAATCCCTACTCACAAATCTTAACAAACATTGTTTTCTTCAGAAGAACAGAAAAGGAAGACGTGAAAAGTAAGCAGCGTACAGATGATCTGTGACATTCCTGAAAAGGGTTATTGCTTCCCTTGTGGAACCATGAAGGTACATATATGAAAGCTTATATGGCTCTTTTCATCAGCAACAAAAATTATGAAGGCTTATTTTCACCTTTTTTTAGCCTTCTTGGCAATACTTGCAGGATTTTTCCACATACTCCTTGCTACCTTCTCTCCCCTTGTGTCTTCCACTTACTTGGCTGGACAAGCAGCAGCATATGCTGCAGCAGATTTACAGCTGCACATGTGCTGACTGTCCAAACATACATGTGTGCTCGCTGGCCAGATGGCTGCTCCCTCCTGAAACAAGCAAATTACTGGATTACAAAGCCTCGTCCTTCAAGGAACTGCTGATTAGAGCCATCGCTATAACCGGGAACTCATTCATATAAAATGAGTAGGAACTTCTAATATTTGAGAAAATACATTTTTCAGATCTGGCTATGAATGGACAAAAAACTCCAGGGATGACAAAACCACACACAGACAGATGGAAAGTTTTTCTTTCCATCTCCTTTGTGAAAGATGTGCCCAGATCTCTCATGGTTCTCATTGAACCATGAGAAATGGGAAGAGTGGCTTAGCGGAGAGATGTCAAGAAACCTACCTGGATCTGAAGTTCTGAAGTTCTGAAGGTAAACTTTGCCCAGAAAGACCAGAGAGAAGATACCTTCCCTGTTGATCAATCCACAGCAGAAGATTACAGTTACTCTTCTAATTCAGACCATGTTGAGCTTGGTGGGCTTAACAACAGTGGCAGTGGAAGATTTAAGAATCATTAGTAACAGTGGTATTGTGAATAAAAATGTTCTGTTTAAAACACCAATTTATTGCAAACATTAATCCTCCTTATTTTATTCTAAATGTGAGTAAGAAAAATCAGAGAGGAAGAATTTCTTAAGTTGCTGCACCGTTTTTGCCAGAGGAGATGTAAATTCTGATTTTGCAGTGTTTGTTCTGATGAAGAGGAAAGGGAATTTTTATGCCTGTCCTGACAGATGAGATGATCCCCTGCCTACCTTTAGACATCCATCATGCAGGCATTTATATCTAAGTTGTTCACTGTCAAGATCTTTACAGCTAATGGGAAGAAACAAGCATGTCAAGGGTTTGCCTGAGCTGATTTTATTTATTTAATTTTTTTTTTAAGGTGGTACAAACTGAGGCTTAGAATTTTGTATTTATCTCCGTTGGTTAGAGAAGTCACAAATATATATTTCAGCCATGAATAATTTCGCTCTAGATGTAAAAAAATTGTGAAAAATCGATGTTTTAATAAAAAATATTACCTAGGTTATATTTAAACTGGAAAGTACTTTTCATTAATATTTTTTTTTGTTGGTTTTTTTGGTTTGTTTGTTTGGTTGGTTGGTTGGTTTTGGTGGGGTTTTTTTGTTGTTTGTTTGTTTGTTGGTTTTTTTGTTTTATTTTTTCTTCTTTTGTTTTCTTTTGGTTTTTCGCCCAGCACAATGGTTTTTTTTCTACATAGACTGCTTCTGGATATTATCAGCATTAGCTAGAATATCGCTCTTCCTAAGTAGTAAGAAGAAAATTATTTTCTGGTGTTTTCTCTACTATCTTTCCTCTACAGTATATTTACATCAAGAACAAAGGAAAGCAAAATTAAGCTCTACCTGGGCTTAGCCAAATAATCTATTCACCTCCTCATCCCCACTACTCATCTGTTATTCACTGTACCTCCCTGTGGTCCCTTGCAAAAAGGAATCCCGTTTTGATTTTAGGATGCTTTAATACAGCAATCTTTTGTACAGCATCTGTTTTCATCAGCCTGTTTAGCTTTTCTGCCTTGAGCACTTTGAAAGTGTCTGATGAATGAGCTGCCCAGTGGTACAGTTTCATGGTCCCTCAACAGTGGGGATCTTATTGGTGATTTCAGTGAGCTCACAAATTTAGAGGGGCTTAAGTCCTTTGAGAGTTATTGCTACAGCTCTAATAAGAAGGTGTTGATAGGCCTTTGGCAGCATTTTACAAGGCTGGCTCAAGGTTATTCGCATTCTTTTCCACTGTACTTACAGCATATTATTTGTACTGCCATATTTTTGCTGCTGAAAAAATTATGGAGAATCTTTTTTACATTCCAAAGGACAAAGCCTAATCCTCTTCCGTATTTCCCCCATTTTATACTTTGAAGTAATCTTTTTTTTTGGGAAGCATGACGCATCTTGCTTGTGTTCAGAAGATTCTATAACTGCCCTTCTAAGAAAAAGGAAACATACTTCTGTTCCTCATAACCTGGTCTTATCTTGATTTTATTACTGTAAATTAATTACGGGAGAATGATGAGTCATCATGACTAGGTGGCTATAGAAAACTACATTTATTCAAATTAATCTTACATGAAGTTAAGATCCTCTTACACCACAGTTTTTCTACGTCCCTTGATGGTTTAATATTTCTTCCCACTTTATTACCTGCAAGTTCAAATGTATTTATTCCTGTCATGTTTAAGAAGCTTGCACACACATGAAATATGAATCATATGTATGCAAACATAGATCATCAAGCATACAAGCATAATAAATTCTTTCTTTATCTGAGTAGTTGAAAAGATACTCCAACAGTTGGATATCTGTGGAGGGGTATTTTATTTATCTAAAGACAACTGACAAAGCAACTGCACTCTGTTTTACTGTATTTGTAACTGTCCACTTGTAACTGTCAGTCATTTCATGGAACATCTTTGGTCAGCCAAAGACAATGCCCCTTTGTTCTTCTGGAACTTATAGAGTGTAGCAGGTCATGTAGATATATATTAAATGAAATGATTGGAAATAGAGCTATTCAACTAAGAAGCCATACATGGTGTCACAAGAGTAACTTTTATTTTTTTAAAGCTGTGCAACAGTCTTAGGGGAAAAATAAATAACTTTATATACTTTAAGGTAATTTGACTGTAATGAGGTAAGCTGATGGGGTGGGGGAGAGAGCTGTAGACTTTTCATGCAGCAGTCTTTTTTTGGAGACATAAGATACCACAGAAGGCAGATGCTTTTGTTTGAATAGCAGCGTGTGATGCAGATGTACACTGTGCTTTACCAAGTGTAATATCTGAAAGAGCTGTCAAAAATAATAACCCAACCTCAAAGCCAAGTCTTTAATTTTAAAAATATTTGCATGTTGCCACTACTGCCTCATATGGTGGCATTAGAAGAGCATAGAATTTGAATTTACTGAAGGTGTTCACATCCCCACAAAGTACGGATTATTTCCCGTCGCAGCGGTAGGCTCCCAGAATGCCAAGTTATTTGCACTGCATGAACAGATTGCATAATTATCTGTTGACTTTCTTGAAAGGAGAGTTGGCAGTGCAGTGTGATTAGGTTTTCCAGAGCTGGCAAATGTATAGATGAAGAGGCAGACGCATGAGGACCATATCAGGGAATTTTTTAATAATGAGCAGAACCTCTTGGGACAATTTTTTTTAAACATAGTGATGAAACACCTCAAATGTGAGATATTCGTTTGGTTGATTTGACATGTGATGCTAAATTGAATGAATGTGAACATGGACTAAGACTACCATGTTGCTGAATAAGGTTGGAAAGGTATCCTACTAGCAATATTCTTGTTTTACTGCAAAAATTATATTTTATATAAATCTCTTTGTGTTGCCATCAGAAAAATATGAATGAAATATTTTTAACTCAGGCTTGATAAATTACTGAGGGCTTGTAGTCCTACTTTTTAAGTAAATTCTTTTTAACCACTTCAGCAAGCCTTGAAGCCCTTTGTAGATACTTGTGCTATCTTTACCTACTCTACAAAGTGATATTAGCTGCATCTTAGTTGTGAGTTCACTTCTCATTTTTCTGTGGAGAGATTGCTGAAGGTCTGCCATTGCACACTTGGCTGGATTCTCCACACCAAAATTCAAACAAAGACTTAGCTTGAGTCTGTAGCTGCAATACACTCAAAGCAGACCCTCACAAGACTTTTCTACTGCTATAATGTGAAATAGGGAAGGTTGAAAGAAATGATAAGTGAATGAGTCTAATTATACAGCTTGATTTTTATCCTCCTCCTCAAACTGAATCTTCCAAAACCTGAAAATTATCAATAAATCTGGTCAGCAGAAGACCTTTCTGAGCACTTTCTTGGTGGATGATCAACTTGGTTTGATGAGTCTGGCCAATTAAAATCTGCAGGAAAAAAGTTTGGTAATACGTGGGTGGCATATGAAGGACTCTCACTCTTTGTTATCTCTGTTCTATGGCTTGGGCTGTTCACTTACCTTTACTTATCTCATAAAAATTCCATAGTGCATTCCGGGAATCACGAATCTATATTTCATGAAAAAATAAAAGCGTTTGGATGGGAGGCTCCAGAAAATAGCGCAGAGATACTAGGCTCCAGATCCATCACTCAGAAGGTACAAAGGTGTTCTGGAAGTTAATGAAATAGTCACACTGGACTGAAATTTAAGTCCAAAATGAGTTGACTTTTTTACATTGGTTAATAGAAAAAATAGTAGAAAGGTGTTCTTATAACTGTAGAGAAGTTTTGATCTAGAATTTTCAGGTTGAATGTGTTCACACTAGGGAAATAACCTGTATTGTTATGTTTAGGTTAGGTGGCTCTTCCTGGTACCTGCCATAAGTATGGAGTATCTTTCTTTTTGTTCATTTAATGAAAAGCAGTACAGTAAAACTGTTAAATATGACATCAGAAAAGAATCCTAGTTTAGATGTCCAGTTTTCTGAGTGCAAATACAAACTACATAGAAAATAAAAGTGCAAAATTTAAAAAATACTTTAAAATATTTTCCATCAAATAAGTCTTCTACTACACTTACTGAATAATGTGCAGAGGACAGATATTGTATAGATTACAGATTGTGGAATTTTAAAATTCTGGCGGTGTATTTCCATAGGTATGTTTGAAAAATCTTTGAACCTTTCAACAATTTTTCACTTCTGATTGGAGATCAGCTATTGCAAGGTGTATATTAGAGTAAGTAATTGATTCAAAAGGGAAATCAGAGGTTAAAACTGCAATTTTCTCCAAAGGAAGTCTCCCATGTTTTGAATTTTTAGTAGCTGTCTGTGTGTTATTAACAACCGTACTTAGATTTGACAGGCAAGTAATAATGTGGTTATTCATCTCAAAGACAGTGGACCAGAATACATTGCTGGCTCTATAAATGCATTTTAAAAGCTGAAAGACAAATTTCATTACAATAAAGAATGGGGATTTGGTAAATGTAATCTTTGGGTTTTTATTGGTAGATAAATCTTTCTTTTCCTACAGCTGCTGTTTGGGTTTTAGAAAGTTTAATAAATAGATTAAGTAGTCCCCTATTTATTAGTAACACTAATATTTGAAAGCTGCAAGTGCTGCATCCATTTCAGAATACATCTGTCAACCCATCCTGCATGCAACAACACTGCACACAGCCCAGTTACACCAGTTTGAACCTGGTTCCACAGGAATGCATTATCTTCCCTGAAAAAATATTGTCCAGGCAAGGTTAAAGATAAGAGAAATTATAAAACACTGATCCAAATAAAACTTACTGGAATTTGTGCATAAGTTTATAGAGGTGCCCATGTAATACCCCAGTGGGATATTTTAGAACATCAGACACACAAGCAGGTATATTGGCTGTAGTTGTTTCCTCTCATGGCATATTTTGCAGTGTGCATTTTCCTTACATCAATGTGATCCTCAGTTTTCAATAGCTAAGATTCTAAGTAACAAAATATTTAGCTAAATAAAAAGATATAAAAGGTATGTCAGTTAATTTGGCTGCATTTCCTAAAGTAACTCTGTCAGTCTTGTTATGTGTAGAAATGGCAAATAGAAATGAAGTTTCAGTACTTAGACACTGCCAGAAATAGTATTGTAACATTTCAGCACTTCATTGATACTACTAAAAAATTAAAGGCAGAATGCAAAACTTTTGGTCTCTTAAGATCTTTGTTTTGTCAAACACTATATTTTTAGATACTGTTTTTGATAGTGCTGAATGGATATATATTTTTCACCAATTAGTTTGCCTCTAATTATTCTTGTTGCTTTTAACCAGAAAAAAGACTGTCACTTATGACTTAAATATCTGTTAAAAAAAAAAATCTCATCTCATTTCTTTCAAAGTACTACATTCTAGAAATCCTTGAATGTATGAGCAAGAATAGTAATAACTAAAATAATAGTAGTTTCACCTGACAAGATGGAAACTGTCCAGACATAAAACAAGTGTCCCATGTTCATGTAACTTATAAAATAAAGACAATTCCTTAAGAATATAATTTAATAATGATATAAATGACAACATAAAATTGTGATCGAGCGAAAGCTTTCTCCTGCATGGTTCATAGCAAAAGAATATTTCTTCTTTTACAGCTGTCATTTTAAAATGGGTATTCATAAAATATACACAAGAAAAAATACTTGGAATTTATTCTTTACTCTCCCCAGGGAGTGCTAAATTCCGGTTGGTTGTCGTAGTCTGCATGCTATCCTTTCAGCTGAGAAACTGTGTGATGAAGGCTTATCTTGTTTATGTGAAGTTCTGCCAGATTAAGCACATTGTTCACCCCAGTCCATGAAGGAAGTGAAGTGGAAGTTGTTCTCTGGTTACAATAGGAATTGTGTGAAGTCCTAAAGGAGGTGAATGTCTTCTAATTATTTGGCATTTCATATTAAAAAACAGAAATACTGTAATATATTTGTTGCCATACAACATTGCTTCACTTTCCACATTGTGTGCATGTGTACAGCTCTTCAGTAGTGAGGAGAGAACAAATGGATATATGGGAGTGTGAATGCCAAACAGCAAGAGAAGCAAGAACAAAGTCCTCGCAGGCACCTGACTGTCAGGTGGGAACCAGGCACAGCCAGAGCTGTGGCCCTGCAGAGGGTCATTAAAGAGCCTCCTTTGTTTCTGTTCACCCCAAGCCACCAGGCCATCTGTAAATGTGACACAGCCGAAGCTGTGAGCTTTGGACCTTCTGGACCCACTTCCCTCACTCCCATGTTTGACCCTTTTGTCTGACATTTCTAAGTCATTCTCCACTGACAAAAAAAAATCTGCATCCCAGAGGTTCTTATAAAGACTTCACATAATTTACAGAATCATTTAGCCTTGCCTTCTTAAGAACATTTCTGTAAACCATCTGAATTTTACCCTTTTTTAAACTCAATAACAAACTGCAAACACAGAATAGTTTATTAGGTTCCTGCTTCAGATTTGCACTGGATTATACTGTGATGAAAGATTTTGTCACGTGATAACTGTTTTTCTGGTAGATTTGTTGGACTCAATCCACCTTTGAGGGGTCATATAATGGCATGAACCAACAGTAATGTTGTTACGTTCTCAGTACTTGTCAACAAGAAGGCCAGAGAATTAATGGAATTAGCTACATTTTCATTTTTAGTTCTTCCTTCTGATAAGGCTAGTCTGGGATATTTCCTTTTTTATTGTCTTTATTACACAGGAATAACTCAACATTTTTGGTTTATAAATCACAGTGCTTTCAAGTAGTGTGACAATGAGTTTTATTTCAAAGCACATATCAAAACAGAAAAAGAGTTACGGACAGCAAGAACCTGTCAGAAAATGTATGGCTTCATTTTTTCCCTCCTCACTGCAATTTGTCTCATCCTTTGTCTGAGAAATTGTTGGTTCAGGAGCTCCCCAATCAGTAAATNTAATAATAATAATAATAATAGAAAACTAGACACTAATGATATTGGAGACAATCTTCTGTGCGCTTTGGTTACCCCTTCATCTACACATTAAAAAGCTTTGACAACCTCCACATATCTATCAGTCTTATAGTTAAATCAAGAATTTCAAATCGAACACTACCAATCTGCCATCTTTCACAAGTACTCAACCCTCACAGAAACTAAATTTGTATGACACAATCTCTCTTGAATCCCCCAAATCAGCTAATCTATAAGTAATACAGACAGAAGGCAAGAAACACAGTTTATACCCTTTTATCCACCTGCTATCGAGTCAATGCACGTCTGTTATCTAACCTAAATTGTTGGCAGCAAAGTCAGAATGAGCTTTCTCACAGTGATTAGATGTCACTGCTGGCTCTGTCTCTAGCAGCATATGCTACTAGAATATATCTGTCCTATAAATTGGGAGACTTACTATACCAGCTATCATTTTGTTGAATATCAGATGGATGGACCTCTTTATTCACAAGGTCAGAATTACAAAGTGAAACACAAAAAGGATTAAAAGATTCCTAATATCTGCCTAGCCAGCAGCCCATCTTATTTTGTACTTTTCTTTAGAAGATGCCCAACATTAGTTTACTTAGAACAAGGTGTTATAAACCGTATGAGGAGAACTGATCTATCCACAAACTTTTACATACTAAAATATAGTGATCTATATTATCTTGCATAGATTTATTCAATTTTTAAATATATCTATGCCAGAAGTTCTGTGTATCACTTCAAATTGTTGGATAGCAAGAACATTTTGAAATTATTACATTTACAAGATATGTGGGTGTTTTCCAGAGTCACTTCTGCTGAGCAGTGCACAATATGCTATTTCAAATTTTTATTGATTATTCCTCCCTCTTGTATTATGGGACAGATTTTAGTGCAACATCTGCTTTACTGTTTATATTCATCCATTATTTCCTCTAAGCTTTTCATCTATTACTTACCCTTAATAATTTTAGATAGCCCCCAATTTTTTATTTCTTTTGATGTAAATTTTTCTCTATAACTTTAATTTCTTTCTTGTCTTTGATTCAATTTGATTCCTGTTACATGTATTGAGTTCAGGTGACTAGAGCCATGTACAAGCTGAAAAGCTACAGTTACTTTATTTAGTGTCTTCTTAGTGCCTTCATATTTGTTTCTATTATATTACATTACACAGGAATTAAATTCTGACCACTGCTGCATCTGCAAATATTTTCATTGGCTGTCTTAAGTTTTTCCCTCAAATGTTTGTTTCTTTTTCAAATCAAACCTAGATGTATTATTCAAATTATTTCTTCTACTTGTAGTATAAAATACCTTATTTACTACCATAACAATGTCTGAGCCAGGAATCATAAAAGCCTGTAAAAACATATGAATTGGCTGGTTTGCCCATCTGCTCTTTAAAAAGAGTTTCCCTCTATCTCGTTTGCCACCATGTGCACCAAAGTATGCATAATTTCAGTTTTATATGCATTCTTTGAAAAATGGTAGCTAGGTTCTGGACATGACCCAACTTCTAAATCCTCAGTAGGAACCAAAATTGAGATTCTGATACCTTTAATTAGGCTTGCAATCAAGTCTTTCAGAGTTCTTTCCATGAAAAGAATAACACAGGTTTTGGAGTCTGGTGGCAATTTCTGAAGCATTACAGCTAATTATTGTGGGTGCAAGGCAAGTTCTTGATAGAAGACCAACTCATCACGAGTACCAATTAATCTTTATTACTGTCCTAGACCAAGAGAGAAAGGCAATTCTGGTACCAGAGAAGCTAAATAGCCCTCTGTTGATGAATGTCTGTTTTCATCTACCTTATGAAAGTCCAGGACGTACAAGGTCCTAATTTAAATCACTGCAGCAGAATGTATAAAGTTTGGTAGCATAAACCCAGGTCTTTGTTTTCCTTTGTGCAGGGTCATTACTACAATACAATTGAGTAAAGATGAAAGGAAGGAGTTGGATAATGATGTTAAAATTGTTCATCTGCTGGCTGCAGGTGTTTCTCTCCAAATAATAAAAGGGTAAGTTAGAATAATAAGAAATTCCTGCTACGTTATACCCAAATTGAAAGTAACATCATTTCTATTACTAAAACAGCTTCATGTTAATTTTTAATGAAAGAAGAAAGGAAGAAAAAATACACGCACAGACACACACACAAAGTCAAAACGTATAAACTTAATTTCAGAATTTAAAATGTCCAATTTAAAGTACCCAATTCTTGGGTAAGCAGTCTTCCCAAAACACCTATCAGTTCCATATCCAAATCCTAGAGGCATTCATTTTAAAAGTATTCATCTGAGAAACTCACCACTGGACATAGTCCCACAGATGACTTTATAACATGACTTTCATATCTCAAGAACAACAAAGAAAAGAAGCTTGCCTTTCTTTTTCATGTAGTCATTAATTTGTTACACATTTCCTCTGGTGATAGGGAATTTGGGATCATTTCTTTCCAAGGGAACATGCTACTCATAAGACTATAGATTTTTCTCCAGTGTACCTCTTATGAGTGCCAAAAATTCTGGACTGCTCACAGAAACTATATAAGCATTTTTATTGACTGAAAAATTTCAAAAATACTTTCAACCTTTCTATATTTTAGGGATTGATGCAAAACTTTTTAAAAGGCACTCATACTCTTCCATTGATTTCTATGACCTTTTGACCATTTTCTTGGAATAGTTTGAGGGAAGAATTAATCTGTGATCAAATAGATAAAATTCTAAAGGTTTCTGAAGCTACATACTGCCATCTCCAATAAGAACACATTATTCTGAATTCAGTGGAGAATCTAGAATAAAATCTGAGTTAATGAATGAAGACTGAGACCTGCACAGGGTGCTAGTAAAGAAGCTTTTGTCGTTACTTTATTTTACTTTATTTTTCCTTCTATGGTTTTGAAGAATTAAAGTCACAAATTATAGCATCTGGTTTTAATCAGGAGTATTAATTTTACTATTTACTAGCTCATGGCTACCTTAGCTGTTCTCCTTGTATGAGAGATAAAAAAGGATAAAGAATTTTTAAGATCCGCTGTAAATAATATGTTAGAACCATACCCATTAATCTGAGACCTGCAAATCTCTTGATCTGCCTCTTCTCATATTCATATCAAAATCACACTCAAAAGGTTTTAATTCCTTTTAATTCCTTTAAACTTCCTTTCAAAAGGAATTTTGCAAATTTTCTTTGCCATGAACAAATAATACCATCCTGCTGCCCTATCCTCTGCCAGCTTTGCTCAACACCCAGAATCATCAATAGGAAAATCGAAGCTAATATATTGAATTGTTGGGAAAAGCAAAAGCTTAGCAAGGTAACCCATGACAAGGTCATTCTCTCCCTCTCAGGCTACCAAACATACACAAACTCTTGCCAGCACTGAGGACAAGGAACACCTTTGGATCCTGCCAGGCTGCTGTAGTTCTTGACCATGGTGTACATGTCAACATATGGGTGCAGGATAAACACACACACGTGATTGTGCAGACACCTCTCCAAACTGGGCTTTGCCACTGCTCTTGTTTACTGCTCATTAGAACTATTGGCCTTACAGATGATAAAACACAATGTTTTTTATTCTTGCAATATTTTGACCTTAATGCTTGTTTTTAGATATGTCTTGAACTGGAAAATGTGATTGTCTGGAAGCAGCACAATTACAGCGACATGCAGGTTTAGGTCTTCAAAACCATGTGTCAGCCATTTACTTGCTTTGCAGAAGCCTTTTTTACTGGTGTTTAGAGACTCTTAGTTTTTCAAAGAATCTTGGGTAGACATTAAGCACCCTAGGTAAAAACCAGTTCATCCCTTTACCAGGGGCAAATACTTCCAGCAGAAAAAGATTTGAAACAACAGATGAACTTCTCTGTGAGCACTTCCAAAATTGTGTTTTTATTAGTATCTTTCATCTCATCTGACAGGATAATTAATCATAATTAAAAAGATAACCTAGGTTAGTGAGGCTTGCTCTGAAATAGAGTTGTGAAATTAATTTCTAGATGGCCTTTGTCAGGGTTTTCAACACTTGTGAGAGAAAATGCCTCCACTGAACACAAACATCGAAAATGACACACTCATCTTTTCTCTGGCTAAAAAAGAACTTTTACCAAATAAACATAATACAGGTCAGATTTTCAGCTGTATAATTTTGAGAATGCCAGCAGTAAATGACTGTGCTGAACAGTTATATAACTATGCATATGTCATGAAAGCATGTATATCTTTCTAGAAATTTTGTCAAATACTTGCTATACTATCCAACAGGTTTGAGTAATTTATTACCAGAATGTGTTTTAGAGAAAAGAAACATTTCTGTGTGCATAGGATTTACCTGCTACTGGCTTTGTATCCAGGGCAGAATGTCATAAAAGCAGCCCATTTACACTGAGTGTTTTCAGAGCCCCAGAACAGGGACTGCAGCCTTCACAGATGCTCTGCTCAAGGCAGGTTCTCTTTATGATAAATGCAGAGAAACATGCATTTTTAAGGTGTAATTCATCTGGCTTGTTTAAAGCAGTCACTTTAAGATGTGATGAATCATACCTTAGACTCCATTGGCAGTACTAATGAAAATTCCTTAGCTGTAAAGGATGTCCATGCTGACTGACTTAGACAAATTGAGCCCAAGAAGCTTAATATGGTGTAATCATTATGGTTTCCATTAGCAATTTTGCAAAGGTTTGCTGTATACATATGGGCAATTATACTTTTTGAGAATTAAGACACCTAAAATTAATAGGCTTTCTCAAAGTCTGGGAACCTTGACTTTTCAGTGAAGGATAGACAAGCTTTTGAGCATCAGAATGAAAGCAGGTGTCTTTTGGTAATATTGCTTTTAATTTCTCTCTGTGTCACTTGTTACATATATAAATTGTGAATTATAATATTAACCTTATTATGACCTGGTTTGTCTTTATTCATTCAGATTTATAAAGTGCTCACTAAATGAAAAATGGATCCAAATGCCAAGCATTATTAGTTGTGTTATTCCTCTTTATTACTGACACCTACTTCTATGTATTTTCAACTCAGTTTAAATCTTCACCCCCAGGTCATATTTCCTTTCTAACTCCATTAGATATTTAACTGTCCATCACTGTGCCTTGAGCCCTCTGAATTTTCACATCAGTACATTTGTGATTCAGAGCATATCCCACAATGCCCTTTTCCACTCTATATTAAATGTGCTTTCCATATGCTATTAAAGATTCAGCATCACAAGCTATGATTTTATTAATTTTAGGACACTTTTTATCAACAGATGAACAATCATGATGATTAAAAATGCTTCTCCTCTCAAGGGCTTGTACAGTATTTTGCATTCTCTGGCATGTTGATTAGTTATGTTGATTGAAAATGAGTGAAAAACAGAGACAACTTATTAGCCAGTTTAGTTAGCTGCTACTTACATTAATGAAAACGTCTGGATGCATGCCCATTAAGGATACTTGGGAGATCAGAGGTTGAGAAGTGATTCCTTTGCTTCTCTCTGCTGACAGCTTGGAAAGGATCATACCCAGGAACGGCTGTTGAGGCATGCACGGCCTCCAGAGGGAAATGCTGCTGCTCTGGAGCCCGGTCCAAAACAGAGCCCCCTGAGAGCAGGAAAGCCACACTCGGTGGGTGTCTGCAGGCACCCTCTGACTGCTGGCACTGCAGGTGCTGCTTTGGCAGGAGAAATTTTTATCAGCAGAAAATGAAGCAGCAGCTCCGCTCCTGCGGCTGCTAACAATACAAGGCTTGCTTTCCTTGCCACAGAGACAACGATGGAAGTAAGGGAGGGCATGGAGCTGGCTTTCTAAAGGAGAGCTCTGGGCTTTTTCTTCACAGTTTATTTATTTATAGGGCCAACTCAGAGTGCCTTTAAGGCAGCAAAACAATTTCTTACATATATGCATTTCAATTTAGCTGGTGACAGGGAGCTTTGTCCTGAGCACAAACCCCACTCTCTCAGCTGTGTACGGCTTGTAGGATGCACTGGTGGCCCACGGTGGGAGGAGGCAGGGAGAGGGCAAAAGAGATGTTGCCAAGGTTCTTCAGCGTTTGGAATTGCAAGGATAAAAGCAGTAAAGTGATTTGCCCAAGGTGATGCAGTGAGTGCCAGGAACTGAATCCAGATCCTCTGAGTCACAGCCCAGTACCTTAATCAGCTGACCATGTTTCCAAGCATTTGGCTTTACAAAATCATTTGGCCTGATTTACTGGCAAAGTCATACAATAGTGAATTTTCCCACTACAAAAAGTCAANAAAAAAAAAAAAAAGAAGGCATAGTTTTTCCTTTTTTTTTCTGTTAACTGGAAGTGTATCATACCTGAGCAATACTGCAAAATAAATGCTGAAGAAAAAGGATGACAGTAGAAACCAGAATTACTGGTAGAGCAACATCCATTCCTGCAAGTCTCGGGTGATAATAATTTGTTATAAGGAATTGTGTATAGAATGAAAATCAAGGAACTTACTCTTTAAAAATATTTGTTACTTGCTGACTGCCACTTGAATAATGAGGAAGGGTTAAGAAGGAGTTTGGAGGACTTTGCCTGTGATTCTCAGACCACTCATTCCCCACTTTGTTTCCCTTTTTTTTTTCACTCTTTCTGAGCAAAACAAACAGATTTGAACCTGACCTTGCTCTAAATCTGGAATCTACCAGAATGTCTGAGTTGTCAAATCATATTTACTCTGTAATATCCATGTACAATGCTAATTTCTTTTTTTCTATTCATTCACACTTTGAATTTTTTAATACCTATGTATTCAAATATAAATATTAAATGTAATGTTCTTCCACTCTTGTGGACTTTGGCCAGGTACACTAACGTTACCTCTTTCTGACACTTAATGTTGCCTTACTGAACAAGTCAGTGCATATCTGTGGGTTTAAACACAGATCTGCTGAATTAGCACTGGAAAATTCAAATAGTTTCCATTTGTTTCTGCTTGCTGTCCCAGTGGGAAAATGGATATTTTACTGTAACTGTGATAAACAAGATGAACTATGCCATTTAGTGCCTAAAAGCAGGACAGGTACTTAGTACGTAGGTTTCCTTTACAAGCCAGGTCCAAGCCTTATTTTTGTAGCATAACACTCCAAAAGTTTCACCAAAGAGATTCTGCTAGAGAGGCACGCTATCAAAGCCTTCTGCTCTGAAGTTTTATATCTTATGAAGGGTGGTGGTGATATCCAGAGAAGAGCTGCTGGCTGCTTGGAGAGGAATCTCGTACTGCACATGTCACCGGTGCACAGCACAGATGCATTGCAGTTTTAATCATTGAACTTCAGAATCTCTTCAGCAGGGGAGAAAATTTCTGTCATGACATTCATAGGCATCTTTTGGGATACTTGTATCTGCCATTCTTTAGTTAGAATAATGGACAGGTACATAGGAAAACAAAAACAAACAAACAAACAAAAAAAAACACAGAAAAAAACCCCAAACAAACAAAAAAACACAACAAAAAGAAGCCCTTCTCTTTTGTGGTATTCTGTTGAGAAGTTATCAGTATATGAAAACAGCATGTCTTTATTAAAACCAGATCATAACATGTATTATTTCATTGTCTCGTTGTATTTACTAAAACATCTACTATGCAAAGTGTTTAAATCTGTAAGTGTAGTGTCCTTGTGCTCAGACAACATTCACCCTCTGAGATCCTGCTAAAATTCTCATGCAGGGAGAGAAAGCACAAGCAGCAGCAACCCAGAAAATAGAAGTGCAGTGAATAATTGTCTCCTTAGCTGTGGCTAAGGTGGTTGATACAGCTCCTGGAGAAGAAGATAGCTAAGCATCAACTAGAGAGATTAAATTTTCTTTTTTTTTCTTTCTTTTAAAAAGGAAGCTTATCCAGAAGGCAACTATCAGGGCAGGTGATTAACAATAAATAACCCTGCTTTTTCAAGTAAGCTTGCACATATTGAAGCTCTTATGTACAGAGTACTCTAAAATCCTAATGGAAACACTTTATCTGTCTGTTGGTGGTTAAAGGAAAGTTCATAGGATTTACAGGTTTAAAAAACTCAATGTGATGGGAGAGTATTATGATTTAGATGTATATACAAATCCCTAAACTGAGATAGAAAAAGCTTTGGAAAATTTTGAACATACCTAATATGATCAAGGGGAGGGGAATTGTAAGATGCTCTGTTTCAGCCATGAGAATGCCTTTTTTTATAAGATTTTGAGTGATTAAAAGTCCAGTACAATAAAACATTATGAAATGAAGTATAAAGCAAGCTGGAGTAAAAAGAGCTTCAGATCCACCTCTGATAGAAGAGAATGGAATAATAATCCTGTGTCATCTGCCCACATCAAACCAGGATATTCTATAAGTTTAAAAAAATCTGAGAGGAAAAATATTCAGGAAGATCTTTATATTTTTATTGTCTTGCACTGCATGGCAGCACACAAGAGAATACAAAGAGAAGTGGGCCAAAAGCCATGTTCATGTAATCCTGAGTTAGCAGGCAATAGATCAAATTTATACCTAAAGAATACGTTTCTCTGATAACAATAAAAAAGTGTGTTGTAAATTAGCATGAATATTAAGCATGGCACTCATGGTACAAAAATATCATTGTCTAATTTCCGCTGAAATGTGTCATAGACATGCCTTTTATTCAGCATTTTGAAATAAAAATGAATAATATTACACTTCTCAATGGTATAGTTATGCAGTTCAATGGGGGATAAAAAGTCATGATTTAATAAATAGGATAAAGATTAGTAAAATAATCTAATCACTGTTCTCTCTTATTTTCAGTCGTCGCTGGGGATGGAAAAGAGCAGGAGAGGAAGATTAATTTGAGGCTTTATGCAGATATGGGTCAGTAGACCACAGCTTTCCTGTTTTTTGTAAGCGCTAACACGCTTCAGCACAGAGAAGTTCACTGAGAATGAGACAGTGATTGTAAATGAACCATACACATCCCTGAGCAAGCAGCAGTGGGAGTGTGTCTCCTTGCTCATGGCACCCAGACATGATCACATCTGCTCTGCTCCCAGGGAAGTGCAGGGGATGTTTCCGTAGTGCTTGTTAATAGGTAGTCTTGAGTCAAATTTTTGTCTTGGATGCCCTGCCTGGATTTAGCTGTATTTAACTAGCTCTGAGATGAACTTTACAGTCTTATGCTGCGTGTGCTCTTACAAGGTCCTGATGGACTGTCCTCCCTGTCCCACATTGCTCCACAGCCATTTCACACAGCAACAGTCACACAGAGAGGAAGAAGCCTGATCTTGGACTGGTTTCAAGCTCAAGCTCTCAGATATTTCCTCGCTGTCTGCTTACATACACTTAAGTCCTGCTTTGGGGCTACAGCCCTCCCATTGATCCCCAACTTCTTGGAGGTCCATAATTTAGTAAGAACAAGCTGCGGTGAGTAGGGCTGTGCACGGCTCTGTCTCACTTAGTATTTTCTCAGAGGAACATGTTGTCTGAACGCCTACACCACTATTCCAGGCACTAGGCATGTTGAATAAGTTACAGGCATATGATGGCACCAAAATGAGTCAGTGATTTCAGCAGCCACATATGATTTCTTTGACTTTGATGCAGTGGAGAGGCACAGCCCCAGCCTGGATCTGATCTCTCAGAGTTTTGGCCTGCTCCGTGCTAAACCTGCCTGCCGCCATTGCCTCTGTGTGGAGAGTCAGATACATAAAGTACAAGAGTGTTCTCTTATGAACTGTTGTTAACAGACAGCATTTTTTCTGCCTAAAAAAATGTGCCTGTAGCTGGTCTCTTTCACACTTACTCCCCACACACACATTTTGAGGTTTTCATCAGTTATTCACTCTGCAGCCTCAGGTTGCCATCAAGTCTGAAAGTCACTGCACAGTCCAGATGCTTGTGAATTTATCATGCTACCGTTTTAGCCTCTGGCCTAAAGATCAAAAGCTCCTTCTGGGTTCACTTCAGTCCTAACAAGGTAGCTGCATGACACATTTCTGTTCTGTCTCTGTCACCAGTGATGACAGGGACTTATGAGGGCAGAGAGCTGAGTCATAATATATATCTAGAGTAAATTCGGCTCTTAGGAGAAAAACTAGACATGGCAAAGAAAAACTATTCTGTTTGAAAGTTGGGTAGAAAGTCTTTGTCACTGTAAATTCACTAAAATTAGGGTAAAGATGGTTTCTTTAGAAAGTAATAGCTGTGATTGATCTAGGCAGGCATTGGCAGGCATGTCTGGGTGCAATTTTGGTGGGAGATCAGAAGACCTGCATTATTTATTGCTAGTAAGTGTTATTCTTTAACATTCATTACAACCAGACCCAGGTGTATGCAAAGCAAGCCACCTGTTTTTCCTGTCTAATATGCCATGTTTATAAATCACTTACTCAAAAAAATAATGGTGCTAATTGCTATAACAGCCTGACCTGTGCCTCACTTCCCAGGCAAAATCTGTGGCCCTGTGAGGTGTCAACAAAGGAAGGAAAATGCTGTCAGAAAAGCCAGAGGCAGCAAGCTAAGAGGCAGTTTGGAGAAAGAGCAGACAAAAGGAGAGGTAAAAAGGCTATGGCCCTGTTGGTGCCATTGCCTGCAGCAGTGGGTTGGAAACCCAGGTCATCCTCTGTTGTCAGTGAAAAAGAGAGGAAGGTTTCCAGTAAGACATGAGGAAAGATAAAGCAGCAGTAACTGACCACAATTTTTAGGGTTTGCTATCCCCATTCTCCACTCCTGCGTCAATTTCCTTCTAGCTTGGCCAGGAAGCCAAGCAATACTTCAGCCTCCCTCATCTCCAAGGTGGCAAAATTCAGTTCAGCTCACACTACTTGAGCGCCTTCAGGCAGCTCTGACGTTCATTCATGTGATGTTTTAAAGCTTTAACAATCATCTGACACTGTCAGAGCAAGTGCAGATCAGTTGACTCCCTGAGGCAACCCAAAACAATGTTTGCTGAGTCTCAAAAGCTGTTTACCATGAAAACATAGAACTGCTCCATGGAAATCTGGTGCTGTGCCTTGCATCACATGAGCACTATGTCAGTGTTGCTGCTTTTTTTCCTGTTTAATCTGTCGCATGTATAAATCATTTACTGAATAAAGGTTTCTAGATGGAACAACTGTGATGTTTGCAATATCAGCAAGGACCTGTACTGGACTGCCTGGGCAGAATCCATGGTCCAGTGAGGTATGCACCAAAGGAAGGTGCATGATGCCATAGAAGCCAATATGTGTTAATGATTTATCTGCCTTTCATATACTGGGGTTTAAAAAGCTTGGAAGTAATTTATATAAAGCTCAGAAAACCTTTTTTCCAGTCGGAAACAATTGGTGGGAATGTTTGGATCAATGCTGGATGAGCTGTTGACTTAAACAAAATTATTGATGAGATTTTCTCCATGTGAAGTTTGGGATCAAAATAAAACTGTGCAAGTTTTGCATTAGACATTATTGTTGCTGGGCCTCACATGGCAAAGTTGGAAGAAAAAAATAAATTAAGATCCTTGACTTGTCACCCTCTCCACTCCAGCCCAACTCACAGACGCTGCAGGCTTTATAATTTGGGAACTTCCCTCCTCTTTCTTCATCAGTTTGTATAAGGGACCTGTATCTGGCCTTTATCCCACCCTGATACTCTTTGTAGCCATTGGAAATGCTGGGAAGGGAAGGAATGTTGTTTTTCCTCTGTGTTATCAGTGAATTTTGGGAGACGTGATGTTTCCTGCATTCCCTCCTGCGGAGCAGACCTTTCAAACAAGAGCGTGCTGAGGCAGTGCTGAGCTGTGCAACATCCACTTAATGACAGCAGTGCAAGGGCAGCTTTCTTTGGGGTTCACCCCAGGGGTGGTGCTCCCGAGGCTGCCGATTGTATATCAGTCGCCCTTCAGCTGCTTTCAAGCATCTGGGTTTTCCCAGAAACCTCAAAGAATGCAAATCTTCCTTTTTAGATGAGTCATCCCTGGGGATCGCCTGCGGTGCTATCTGGGGGCAGTGAGAAGGAGATCCTGCAAACACGTTAGAAATGACTGCAAAGGTTCTCTCCACCTGGTGGGCAGAGACACCTCAGCGTCTGTTTGAGGGCTCCAGGGCCTGACATCAGCTGTGATACAGACATGTTTGCTTCAGAAACACATGATCTGTAAGCCAAACCCTTGGCTGAACTGTTTAGAAAAGTAAAGTTTAGAAAAGACCCTGCCACCTGGATGTGAAGTCCTGCACTTCCCCGCACAGTCTGGGGAATTCTTTAGTGATCCAGTCCTGTGTATTCCCCTTCTGTTTTCCTTGTGAGTCTTCAGCCTAAAACAATAGAACAGTTTCCAACAATAAGGGGATTTTCAGCTCTCTGAGCTTAGTCATTTCCTATTACTCAAAAGAAGAAAATGTAAAAAAGTTCCATTTTAGAAAGTCTTTGGCTGGTGGTCCAGGCAGCATTTGTGTGTCTGTTTTCGTGAAGTTCTAAACTTTAGAACAGCAGGGGTGTTGTCTCTCTGTGAAAATAACGTGATATTTTAGAAAAATTGTTTGAACTGGCATAGAAAATAACTTTAAATATCACATAATTTGCAGTGGACATTCATGTTTCCATGGCAACAGAGAAAGCTGTTCTCATTTTATTTTGTCTTGCTGGATATTATAGGAAAGTCTTTTGAACAGTTTCAGTCTTTTGGCTTTTTGCTACAAATTACCCAAATGCGCAAGTATCCCATTTCTGAAGCTGTATGGACTGAAATTTTGGGTATTAAGCATGCGTTTAACAACGAAGTTTTATTAATACTGTGACTGATATTAACTTCAATTTATCTGTATCTCAGTGTTGAAAACTTCAGTTAAGGAATAAACTTTCTGAAACTGAGAAATAGTACTGATATTTATCATATGATACATATACCAAATAGGTGTAGATCTTACTGACGTATGAATTGTCTCAATTTTGCTGGAAAAGAGATTCTTGTTAATTTGACCTATGCATATATGCAAAAGTTCTTGTGGAAAATCCTTCAGACTTTTTATCACAATGGATTTTTAAAGGAACATCTTTTTCCCCATAGTTTCAAAATACAGCTTCATGATCAGTTTTACTCAATCTCCACATTACTTTATAGCAGTGTTTTATTAAATGTCTAGTAGTGTTGTGTTGTAGTGTTTGGCTCAAGACACTGTCTTGCCCTGATTTGAATACACATTTCAAGTGAAAAAACCCCACCTTTCGAGGGTGTCATATAATCATAAGATCATTTAGGCTGGAAAGATTTTCAGGAGGCTGTCTGGGCCAACTAGCCTGTCTAAGCAGGAAAAACTTCAACTTTTTCAAGTTTGCCAGAGACTTCCCTGTCCCAGGTTCTCCAGCAGTGTACAAAAAGTCCTTTTCTCATCAGCTGTCTGAGCCGAAGAAGCACTCTGGAGTCCTTAGTTCGTGTTCTCAAGGCAGTTTATTAGTTCCTTATCAAAAGTAGATTTCTCTGCCCTGCCGAGGTCGACACAGAAAAACTTTCTGAGACACACTGTGCCCTGCACACTCTCTGCCCTGCACACTGTCCTGCACACTGTGTCCTGCAAGGGAGATCGAGGCACACTGTCTTGCACACTGTCTACTCTCTCTGTCTGTCTACTCTGCCCCCACCCCGGGTCAGCTCTATTCTTTTATACTATCAGCTACGTATCCAATGTTTACCATTAATTTCCAATCCGTGACCCTTACATTATATTGTCCAGCTCTCTGACAAGCCAATCCAAAAGTGTCAACATCACCAAGAAGATGGAGGTTAGGAAGAAGAAGAAGAGATAACGTGCCACGTGTAAGAATTCTCCATCTTGACTCCCAGACCCCCCTGTCCAGAATCTCAAACCCCCCTGGACATGGGTCCAAATCTTTTCCTTTTCATCCATAATTACTGCTATTCTACTCTTTAAACTCTGGTGACTTGCAATTCTTCTTATAAATTACTAATTTGTCTCATGGATTAAAATCAAAGCCACAGGCATTCTCAGTATCAATCCAGGTTCTCTGACACCTCTGGCAAGGCTGAAAAGCCTCCTGAGCAGGGTTTGGATCATTCTGAGATGCCATAGGAACCCCCTGGATTCCAACAAAGTTCACCAGGTTTCTTGTGAACCCTTCCAGCTGAGTGTTGTGCGACTCCACTGTTGAATACCACGCTGCTTTTCCAGCAATGAATATCATGTTACAGCTTGGAGAATAATTGCCCCTCTTGCCTGTTTGCCTTTCCTTACACTGGCATCCAATGTGGATATCCATTTTTGAAGGCAATCACAGAAATTAGTAAGAAATATGCATTTAAAAAACCTCTGCACTACTGAAATCAGATGCCATTTGAACATCTTTCACATCTTTTACACCGAGTCCTTCAGATGACATTCTGCTTCACTGCAAGCAATGGCAACATTGAATATCCTTCATGTATGTCCCTCTCTATCAATTATTTTTCTGGAATGAGTCCAGGAAAGGAAATTCTCTATTTGCAGCAATATTTTTTGTGACGTCATTGAACTTAATTCACATCTCAAGTTATCTTGATTTCCTTCGGTTCACTTCTGTAAATCAGCATGCTCCTCCTTTCTACCAAAATGATGAAGCAAAACTAGAGGCTTTCCAGTGGAGTGCTTTTAGATACCTGTTGTTCATAAAATACCTTGTTAGGTATCCTAATTATTAATTAAAACTACTGGAAGGAAATAATACTCTTTATTTGACACTTTTTTTCTATACTACTTTTAAAACTTTCCCCAAATAGAGTTCTGTAAACTTCAGGCAACAGAAAATATTTAAAAACTCTTGTTTCAAAACGGCAGAAGCAGAAGCAGTCACCACAATTACAAAAATCAGGAGATAAAGCAGGATTAGCATATTACAACTTGCCTGATTGCTTTTTCCTACATATGCCAAAACAAGAACAGCTGATTCAGGGGTGTCCAAAAGAGAAACTTTTTCCATGTCATTTTCTTATCATATGATTCCTGCAAAACACACGTCCTAAAACAATAACAAACATTCTTTCATGGTTCTAAGCAGTCCTTGTTCTTTAATCAGATGACAGTTTTTTGATCTAGATATCCTGAACCAAAATAGTTCATGTGTTTTCCTTTCTACAATTACAGCAAGTTCTATAAGGAGCCATGTGCTATTGTGGGCATGGAGAGTAAGTAAATACAACAAATTAGGTGGATTGCCTAAGTCTAGTAGATGTTCAGAGTTAATGCTTGAACTAATTTGTTTCTAACTTCTGGTGGGAGTGTATGAAAAAGCATTACAGCAAGAAATACTTCCATATGTATTTTTAATTATGTCATTTATTTAGTATTGTTTTGTCTCATATTCAGAGCAGAAAATTATTTACAAGTTGATGAATAAACAGATGGTTAAACACAACAATAATTTTTGCAACAGAACTAGATGCTTTGGGAATGGGAAAGCCAAATCTTAATAATGTGAAAACATGACAGTCCAAGGAAAGGCTTCCTCCGCTCTTAATTTCTCAAGTCAGTCAGTACAAGTTTATTAATTATTAAAAAAAAGGGTAGTTTTCTTAAATCCATGAACATAACAAAGTTAAATTCAGTTTTTGGTCTAACAGAACTGGCCACACAAGTACACACCATTAGCGCAGTTACCATATGATTAAAAAAAAAGAAACATATAAATAGAAAAAGAATGTAAATTTTCTATGCAAATGGAAAAAGAAATAGAAACCTAAATGGAAGAGAGAAAGCTTCTTCCAGAGTGGGAACTGCCTATGGCATATTTGGTTTGGTAATGCTATTTGTAATAAGAACTTGTTCCTAATTTGATGTTAGGTGAAATTACATTAGAAATAATAAATATTATGCAATGCACACATGCCACATACAACATAAAAATACACATGCAAAGGAGGATAGATATAGAAAAATAAAGAGAATTCAAATTAAAAAGTTGCTATTTCACCCTGTCAAGTAGTCCGTGAAAGCACACATAATCTCAAATACTTTAATTTTCTTGCATACACCAGGATTAAGAATTTAATTATAGCAGGGAAAAATATGAATATCATATTGCGTTTCAAAATTCTAAGCAAGTCACAGAACCAAGTATTTCCCACTGAAGAAAAAGGAGATTCTTAACAGGGGATTAATTTAATCTGAAGCATTTTGTCAAAGTTGTTTTTCTAACTACACCATGAAATTAGAAGAGAGAAATCAACACTTTCTGAGTGCAATTTGAGGATGAATAATGAAATCTGGTAGAATTATTCACCTTCTAGGAGTACCTATCTTTCTCCATACTGGTTGTAGAGAGTGATAGGGGAAAGTTGGGCAGATGGCTTGAGAGGGATGACTCTTCAAGAGGTGCTAGGCCAGGTTTAATCCATGATTGAGACATATTCATTCTCGTGTCTTCTGAGTCTGTACTTCTAAGACAGAAAGCTGATGAAAAGCAAAGTGAAAGGTCAAAAATTAATGAAGTTTTTAAAAAATTGTTTTCAGTATAAACAAAATATTGTGCAGCAAGGGCAGACAGGATTTTACAGCTGCTTCTTAGAAAACCAGAATATTCTCCTACCCCTGTGTAATGGTCCTCCAAGGTTCTAACAATAAAACTTCATAGTGCCATTCACTGTCACATAGTCTATACAGATTTTCATACAACATTAAGAAATGTTAAAACACCTTTTCCCTCCCACACTGAGAACGTGCATGAATCCTCCCCCAGCCCATGCTTGTTTAGAATACATTTTTATAGCAAAGATGCAAGCACAATAACATGCAGTGATTTATCTTGGGAATACAAACTCAAGCATAACTGCAATGACAGCAATACGGCAGGAGAATAAGGGATCTGGACCATCTGGGTGAAAATATGTGTCTTTGAAAAAGGTTTAGAGGAAAGAAAATTGACATATATCTGGAAGTGAAAAGCTCTGAATTCAGCTGAGAGTTTTGTCACTCACTTACTGATTGACTTTATTCATGACACCGATGATTACTTTTCAGAGTCACATGGTGCCCACCTCTTTACAGTCAAGAAACTGGGGAAATGGGCTAAAACTTGGTTTCCCTATCTGAGGATGATGTGTGATCAACAACTATTTAATAGTGAAACAAGAGCTAATGGATTCTTTGGTTATCTTTGCCTCACAAGAAATTGTTTTGACATTTTTTTAATTAGCAATAATGTTACAGTACCACTTACTTTGCTCAGCTATGCAATTTTGATCGTGATATGAACATAATAATAATAAAATAATAGCCCTCTGCCTGAAACTCAGGAGCATTATTCCCGTTCAATATTCACTCACCTGTATAAAAAGGAGTTTTTTCCTTGTTTAGTGTTAGCAATTTTCGTATTCTTGCTCAGATAAACATAAAGTGGAAGATGAATTGCTAGTGTTTGCAAACAAGGTTAAAGGCTTTCCAGTGCTGAAACAAAAGACAGGCTTTTGTGTCTCGTTGGAAAGGTAAAGCGGAACAGATTTGTTGCTAAAACAATAAAAGTTTATTCTTCTCTCCGTTCTGGTTTTTATGTTTTTTGTTATTGCATTGAAACTCATCCAGTACTTACCAGGTGATAAAAAGGACTAGCGAAACTCTACTTTACTGGAAAACTGAAGCTTTGTTGTCAAAGATGACATCAAATAAACTTGCAAAGTGGGATAGTGTTAGTGTCCCCCGGAAGACAAGAAAAATCCAGAGTTTCCTAACAAGTAAAAAATATTAGTTCGGTATTGTTCAAAACTCTAAGCTGAATTCTGATAGAATTTATGCTGAACTTCTGAGAAACTCACATGAAAGTCAGTAAAATTGCAGCACTCTTTGTCTGTAAACAACAGGGACTGCCTCAAGGCACCTCAGAAGGTACTGAGACATGGGACCCCACCAAGGGCTGGAAAGAGAGTTCTCTGCTTTTCAAAGCAGCCTCTTCATTTGCAAGTCAAGCAGTTATCATGTGGTAAAACACTTCGTGTCAGCAACTAATGTAGCAGGAATGTCAGGTCACATAGTTTACCCACTCAGCAGTGCACAGTTAACATGCTTTCACTTCACCCCTGAGCCAACTACATCCGTTTATGATGTGTTTAAAATTATCAGTGTAGTCCAAGGGAGTTTCTTTTGAAATATTAGAGAATCATTCACTTAATTCAAAACGATCTTCAAAATATCCAGGAGCTGCTCACTTCACCAGGAGTGACAGAGAGCCCTCAATTAAATCTGTTCTGCAACACACGGGCGAGACAAAGATGAGGAAAACACAGATTTTTTGCTTCCCAATCCTATTCTCCAACACCACTCCAAACAACTGATCTTCCCAGGAGTAAAAATCATCTTGTGAGAAGATACATGGTAAATTTATCTAAGTCTATCCCAGATGCATGCAGTAAGTCAAGCTAGGGTAAAAACAAAATAAATCCCACCCTTAGAGGAGGTGGATTTTAAATAAAAAGCCCTAAAAGTTACTTTACATCCCTGAAACACTGTGTCTTAGCAGAAAATCTAAGGTAAGGAAAATTGCAGTCAGAAGGCAGCCTAAGACAGTCTAATGAAAATTCATGTGTCCTTCTTCAAGTTTTTGATACTAGTGAAAGCTGAGCAGAATTTCACAGCCCAAATAAAAAGCCACAAAATGAATATCTCACCTGAGGGAGTCCCAAAGACTCTCTGAAAACAATAAGCGTGAAGCTATACCCAGGTTTTACTGAAAATAAACTGTTACACACCACCACTTCCTCTCTCCTCTTCTGTTCCACAAAATCCAAAGTACTAGCTAAGCATATGTAGGCTCACACTGCTCCCAAAATGCAAAAGAGGAGGAGGCATCCCACATAGCTGAGAATTCAGTAAAGGAGTTAGAAATGTGGAGAAAGACATAAAAGCAGAAGAAGAATCAAGGGGATCTCTTTGGATTTTCTCTGTCCCCAGATCAGGCTGGGGACTCCTGCATTGCCATGAAGGCTGAGGAGAAAGGAGAGGGGGAGAAAAGCAGCACCTGTGCTGGGATCGCTGGAGTTCAGTGCTGGCACCCAGCCCAGCCAGACCAGGAGCCACAGCACCCTGAGCAGCAGAGCTGAGGGAAGCAGTGCCTGCCCTTCCTCTGAGCACTCACCCAGTGATCATCACAGCTGGAGCACGAGTATTCCAGAGGTAAGATGCTGCTCTTGAAGAAGATATCTCCCCGCTGCCAGCTGAGCTTCTACCGGCATGCTGGTCCTCCAATTTCTGAAAAGAATTCAGTCAGGAATGTCACTTCTAAAAGATGTTCACGGGCAAGACATATAATTTGATCTAATGAATAATAGAAGTGCTTATCAGTGTTCTGTTGGATCCCCCCTATCAATCACAGAAGCTGTGCTTAGGAAGAGAAAGGACACAGATTTGTGGCCCCCACTGTTCTGCAGAATTTGATAACTCTTCTGGTTGCTTCTGCAACTGATTTAGTAATTTTTATGGAAGATTTATGCATGCTGTTTCTTTTCTGGATTCAATAGCACATAATGATCAGATGCACTTTTAATGCCTTTTAGTCTAAGAGAAACCCACTTGGACTTAGCCCTATTTAAAACCAAGAAAATAAAAATAATGCTTATGAATTTATTCTGCTAAAGAAATCTGGTTTAGTTCCTTCAGCAGAGCAGCCAGAAGAACAACTCATGATCAAACTTGTGAATACTCTTCTCTACACATACACAGAGCTCTTTTCAGTTAAATATAATGCTACAAATGAGAAAGAATCCTTCCATGCCCTACAGGAGAAATATGACAGCCGATTATGGGAATTCCCATTACCAAGCTACAACAGAGTAAATAAATCAAACAAATATCCGAGAACAAGAGGCACACCAAACTCTGAGGAACAGATACCTGACTGTAAGGGTTATAAATCAGTTTTCCCAATTTCTTTGGCTATGTAGCAATGTCCTTATGTGAGAGAAATTGTAAGAGCTCATTTGTGCCTCGAGAAATGGTGTAAGGGAGTTTACAGTTCCTTATACAGCCAATCACTTCTAATGAGAGATATGCAAGGAGTGTATCTCCCTAATATTTCCCTGATATTCTGGGGAGATTTTAGAGACATTTTCTAACTCTCATATATGCCTAAATGATCATTCTTCCATCCATATGCATGCATCAATCTATATCCACAGGCTTTGGACTGTGCAGTCTCCACACAGAGACCCTATGGAGGGTTACATGCTCTCCTCAGTCTCCAGATCTGACAGCACAATGTTTCTCTTAAATTATTCAGTCTTGAATGCGGTAAAAAATACAACATAAATACCTCTGGATTTATTATTTGTGCATAGTGAATATAAGAGTATGCAGCTTTACTCAGACATGTTTAAGTGGCTAGAAAAGCTAACATTTGCATACTTACGTACCTGTTATTAAAATACGTCCCCTCTGATCCTCAGTGGTATGATCATCCTAGAGAAGAAAGGCAAGCAGTTCAGCAAATTTCTAAAGAAAAACCAGATTTTATGAACTGTAGGTAAGAAAGCTCTTTATTTTTCACTAAAGAGACAGCAAAAAATACCCAGTGAAAAGAACGGAAACCTTAAGAAACAGTCACCAAAAAGGCAGAAATGGAGATCAATAGAGAAAAACACAACCCTTCAAGGATGGGGAATGAAAAATGAAAAAACAATAGATGGAGCTTTCTTGCTCAATGCAATCAAGTAATCCTACAGTTAAATCCAGTAATCTTACCTTTCGTCATCAGTTACATTTTTAATTCATTAACCATTAGGAGACATTCAGTAAGTTTCATGGTCTCTAACAAACAGCCTCCAAAGCAGATTTCATTCAATTAACAGACAAATTTCATGATTTAGCTGTAATGGACTTCCTATATGAGATAATATCTTCTCATTATATCCCATTGCCAAAATAACACACATATTGTACGTACTGGTTTAAATTCCATGTAAATGCCTGATTTTCTAACACCCTGAAAATTATGATGAGTTTTTACAGTGAACTTAATATTCTTTTTACAGTATTAGAGGACTCAAGGGCAACCTGCAGAAGAAAGCAGCGTTCTAGAAGGCTGGTGTTTGCTATTCTACGGAGAAATTATTTGATTAATCCCTAGGGGAATGACTGAACTAATCGGGAATTGTAAACATGAAGGAGATAATTGAGATATGCTAATCCATGGCATAAACAAGTAAATTTGCCAAAAGAAATGTGACTGAGAAATACCACTTCATGACTGGCTGCTGAGGTGATTCACTCCTCTGTGGCAGATATGGATTGTTCTCCCTTCATGCAGCAGGAGTTAAGGAAGCTTTTGCTGGCAACATAGGGAAGAGCCTGAAAGCTGAACAGGCTTACAAATAAAGAGGACAGCATTTTCCAGCAACATGACTGGATTGATGTTTGGAGGTAAAGCAAAAAGGAACCACCTTTGTCCAGCTATTCACCTTTCAGCACATATCTTCACTGTTCTCTATTCTCTCCACCATCCACAGCAGTTCCCAGCCACAGTTTTTGATTGTTCTGCTCTCCCCCTTATCTTCCACATCTACAGGATATGTCCTTTACCCAGGTCCTCCCTTTCTTGCTCCTAATTTGACTCATGATTCTCTTTCTGGGCCCTATCAAGGTCCCAGTAGCAATCCAGGTGTATTTCTGTTAGGTATTATTCAAACACACACAAAAAGTATTCTGTGAGTTAGATCAGTGGCCAAGCAGGAGAAATTAAAAGCAGGAGGTGGAAGAGAGAAGTGAGGCCCAGGAAAGATGGTTGGTCAGCTAAACCAATCAGTGAAAGGGATGTACAGAGAAAACTGGGTGATGCCATGTTGCCTATGTCAAGCTACCTGAGTCTACCCTGTTTCATCAAAAGTCACACAAAAATGTTAAAGAAATGCTCCACTACCAGGTGTCTCTGATGCACAATGGCTCAAATTTTTGGCTATTCAAATTGGAGGAAATTTCAGCATTCTGAATATTTGTTTGCATTTGAAATCATAACTCTTAAAAATTTTATACACAATTAATATTTGGAACAGCTATTATGTCTGATCATTTTTTTTCCAAAAATTTGTCAGGAGCTTCTCTTTTTTTCACCACACAAGACAATTTCACAAATTCCTGGAGGAAAATGCAGATTAAGAAGAGAATACTTCCCAAAAGCAATATCATTTGCTCTTGATCCTGTGACTACTTCTCATGTGAATGGCAGTCTTGCAGCCAACATTTAGACACAATGAGACTGTTCTGCATGAGACAGATTTGAAGATGTGTGATCATATGACTGTGTATACTAATAAGGAACGATCTTCAAGGAAGCCTGAAGCACTTATGTACCTAAACCAAATAAAAATTNGAAACCTAACCTAAGTTGTAAATATTTGTTTTCCTGTAAAAGATGTATTACAAAGCAGAAAAGCTGATGGAATTATCATGGAAAATTAATTCAGATAACATATTAAAACAATTTTAATATTCTTGACTTTTCATTCACTCATATTCTTGGGTATAAAATAAGTGGAATTTAGCTGGATGGATTTTTCTTCTTTTTATCAGGCCAACGATTTTGTGTCAGTTCCTTGGCAATATCAGAATGAAATTCATCACATTTCAGAAGCCCAGGAGTTGGATATCCAAGTTCAAGCTATTCCCATTCCCCTAGCAGTCAGTAAAGAGACATAGGCTTCCCTAGAGGGCAGTTTATCTGATCTGTTCTAGACATCTATCTCAGGAAGAGATGAATTGCTGTCTGGAGATGGTATTTCTCTCCATTGACTATTAAAAGAGTGCGTAGTAACTGTCTTAGTCACTTTGTAACTTAGTTTCTGTGTTGGATGCCTAAACCAGGGCAGATGGATCTCTTGGTAGGTGACATTTTTACTTTTACTACATGCCAGGTTCAAAAGAGCATTACAGGCAAATCAATGTGTTTGTCTGCTGTCCCACTTTCTATATATGTACAAGAGAACATCTGTTTTGGAAGCTAATGAAAGTAGTTCTTCAGATTCTTTCCTCAAAGTTGTTTTTAGCAATTTTTCCATATATAGTAAGTGCCAGATATCTGTTGAGATATTCTGTGCAAATGCATGCTTGCCAGTCCTTGTAAACCTGTTCTGTCATGAGTTCCTAGTCTTCACATTAAAGCAGCATAATGCCAAGGTGCATGTACATGCAAGCAAGGAATGTAATAAATTATAAAGTGCCAAATAAAATTTAAAAAAAATAAAACCTGCAAAACCTCAGGGGAAGAAATGACAAATATATAATTTTTTTATACAAGAGAACACAGAGTGCTAGAGGCTGAAATCTTTCAAAAGCAAGTGCACTCCAGTAAACGTTCTCACATGGGAAAATGAATAACATGAGATTTTGATAGTTAAGAGACTGGAGCAAAACATCATGAACAGTGTTTGTGGAGTAACTCATTAACTTTTTCTGCTTGTTTTGAAAGGTTATATAGATTGCAGTACTGGCCTTTCACATCTGGTGTTTAAGGTTTAGAACTCCACTGTTTGGCTTTCATGACTCTAAAATCTCGATTACAACAGTTTTGCTACAATAGAGAGGGGAGTAAAAAATGTCTGCTTCAAAGCAGCTGTAGAGCTTTATAAGCAATAGAGAAAGTAACCTGGGGAAAGATGGAGGAGAAATTAAAGGGAAGGGAACTGCAATATGAAATTCAGCCCTTGTCACGATTCTCAACATTTTATATTCAAAGGTGAATGACAGTTGTTTTCTATTGGTCTTTTCTCAGCTTCATTTGGTTCTACATGTTTCTGAGCCAGAACTGAAAATAGTAAATGACTACTGGAGTAACCCAAAGGCTTCTAAATCTGTAGCACTGTCAACTGTTCTGCAGCCACATACTTTCAGACCATGAAACACTGAAAGAATTCAGGAAGTTTGAGGAGGAACATAAAGTTTCCCAACCTGGGGTTCTCAGATGTCAGAAAACAGCCTAGGCTCCAAAAAGAGGCTGAATATTTACTTCCTTTTCTGATATATAATACTTTCTTTAACACAGTCCAAATAAAATTTGCACTTTTTGCAATTACATCACTATATTGACTCATGTTTGTTGGAAATGTACTATATTACACACCTTTTTCTGCAGTACTTATGCTTCCCATATCTTTCTGATATGGGCTCTATTTGAAAAACTGATTTCTAAATTAATTGCTCAGAAATACTAATCTTAAAGTCCTTGAAATTTTAAAACCAGTACTTCTACTAATTCCAGTCTAAATTAATCTTGAGTCTTTGCTTAGAGAAAGGAGGGAAGAGTCATGTCCTGTACCAGATTGCTGAATTTATGTCATTTGTTTCATAACTGTAGCAAATGCCCACTATGGACTATGTGAGGGTTTGTGGGAAAGAAATTGTATTACTACATTACTGGACATTAAATCTCTAGGTAGGACTAGCATATACTTTTATTTATTTTCCAGACTATCATTTTTTGAGGAGTGTTTTTAATTCTGGGATGGGCCCTGGAATGACCACAACCAATCTCAGGCTGGAATAAGCCTCCAGTGTCACAAATGTACTGACTGCGCCATCAGAACCAGTAAGAAGCATATTGCTCTGAATAGGCTTTGGGGCAGATCCCAGCAGACCTGACAGAAGTCTCCCCTCATCTGGCAGCACATGTCTGTGGTTTACCAGCCTGTTACACCCTTCTCATGGCAATGCATAGCTCTGTTTTTATTACATAATCTTGTGACACATACTCACAGAGACAATAAGGCAATGATCTCTCATGGCTCCTTCACCAATACACCAGCAGATTTCTAATTTTAGCTCCATACACACTAAACAGTCAAAGAAAGTGGGTGCCTGTCTTTCTTTATAAGTAAAATAAAAATGAAGTTGCGAAATATAAGTGTAGTGCTTTGTAAGTGAAGGGAAAAAAATCACATGTGAAGCCACTGAATCATATCAAAGAGAAAGTCAGAGGCAATTTCTAATTGGGACAATGTGAATTTTGGGCACTACATGAAGGAGGAGCTTAATGGAAAAGTTTACTCATAGTGTAATATTTTTTTATCTACTTTCTTCGCATTTCCATTAACACATTTCTTGGCATGGAAAGCTTCATTTGCATATGGTTGTTCTCATTGCATGCAAATATTTTTTTTGCAACACAATTTATCTCTACAGACTGATCTCTGTGATCTTTCTGACACATTTGGAAGCAGCTGACAGTGTAGTTTCTACTACGTAATTGTCTGTGTTCTCAAACACATTTAATTCATTTTATCAGCAATTCCTGAAATTTTCCTGCCTCACGCTTTTATTCTCTAAGATTTTATGGGTTAATTGGGTTCATATGAGCTCAGTGTTTTGACTGAAGGTCTCCAAGTATCAAGTGTTATAGGGAGAAATATTGAGGAATGACTTCTAACAGCCAGGAAGCCCATGTCATGTACTTATACTGCAATGTTCTTTTTTACAAGCTGATAAAGGTCCTGATCATGTACTATCATTTAATATTTCATAATAGATTTTTGTAAATAGCAGTATTACTTCTAGTATCCTTGACAAACTGTGGTGCTAATAGTTTCATTGTACTAACTCACATTGGTTTTGTGTATTCATAGGAATTTTTTTTTCAATTTAAAAATTAAATATTATGTCATGTATCTGTATTTTTCTCTTGAACAAAATGGTTAATGTGAGTTTTTAACAAGTTGCTAAATTTCAGTTTTAGAATTCAGACAGGTGGACTGGCTTCATGTCACAAGGAGCACATTTCACAGATTATTCCTCCTGTTGAATGCAATAGTCTAGATTTGGCTAAGCAATTAAGCATTAAATCACATTTAATTTCAAAGGGTTAAGCTAAACAAGAAATTTGAGTTGCATATGACAATCATTTTGTCCTTACATGGTTGACATTTATGTTGTTGACATATTTTGCCAATGGTAATTGGATGTTTATTTCCAGTTAATTGATGAAAATATTGAATGCCATGTAAAATACCTATGATATGTACCCACACTAGGAGCATCCCAGGTGATGATTAATCCCCGTGGATGAATCTATTTTTCAATGTGTTAGTTATTTCTTTAGTTCTTTCACATATACTGTATTAATTTTGCAGGGCCCAAATATCTTCAGCAGAATGTCAGGGCAGCTAACTATATTGTCAATTATAATAATGCTTGCAGCAGTAAACAATTGAAACATTATTATTGACTTTAGATGCTGTGTCAGGGAAAGGTGAAAAAAATAAAAAGAAAAATTACAATTTTATCTATAAAAATAAAGTTTAATTGATTTTTTTTGTATGAAATGGTGATATGGGAAGAGGTAAGTGTAAGATTCAATTGAGAACAAAATGTGGGTTTTCAACTCCATCAGTCCCAAATTCTAAAGCTATTTGCAGCTCCACTGCTTCCCTTCAGGTTAACCATAACCATGTCCTTCCGTATAAAAAATAACCCTTTCTTAAAGGTTATAGCCCCTAACTTAATCCTTCCATAATGCCCTTTTAACAAGAATTTTGAAGCATAGGATAACTGCTAGATAATAAGATTAGATGTGAATCCATTAGGATATGTAATGTCTAGACCAAACCAGAGAGACGCAGAAGAGGCTGTTCAAAGGGACCTGATTCTGTTTGCCACATAAGATATTTCATGGCATTTTAGATATCCCAGATATCCTCTCTAGTTTCCATTTGTCACTTCAAAATAATTTGTGTATTCTGGAGATGCTTTGCCACATTCACTAGCCCTGAGTCTCATAAATTGTACATTAGCTCAGGAGTTATTAGATACCTATGTCTGGACAACTGAATTGAATTCCAGTGCTATTACAAGAGGAAGGATATATTGGAATTATAATTCAAAGTTAAGCTATAAAAATGTTTATTCTCTCATCTAGGACATGGATTTGAATCTAACACAGACACACATATTTTCATATGTGTCTATGGTCTACAATGTCATGAGAAATATTTTATAGTTTACATAACCAAATGTCACTTAAGCATTTTACGGGCCCCATTTTGTGTCCCAACCCAAATTATACGACTGTATATGAGCTTCTCAATATTGCATGTGATCAGCTTTGGAAGTCTTCATGCAGTTCTGGTTTTAGTCAGCACTTCAATCAGCATGCAAAATCAAAAATAAATTTAAAAAGGAAAACTAAACTATACTAAACTATACTAAAATAAATAAAATAAAGCTGTGTTTTCTCATTATGCAGATGATTGTGGCCTAATGGGTGAAATCCCCAGGGATCAGCTTCCCAAACAGCATGCGGATTTCTCAAAAGGAGACGTGCTATAAACCTCAGGCTCTAAACCACCAACCAGGTAAATCTGCATTCCTTAATGCAGAGAATATGACCAAGCTGCATCAGAATAAGTGGTGCGCTGCTGGTTTCACACGCTAACATTGTGCTCTCAAACATTTTCAACATGACTTGGGCCAAGTCGAGTCCTGCTGTTTATATTTACCCAAAGAATCAATGAGCTTCTTTCATTTTTTGTTGGTAAGAGACTGGAAGGAGGTACCAAAATGGAACACATAAACTCAATTACAACTATTTGTGTATGAATCTCAATGGGATTTGGATCAGGCAGCAAATTTCATGCACTGCTTTTCTTAGGAAAATTATGTTATCTGCCTACACAGAAAACATGGAATTGTACAGTAATTCATTTTGGAAGGGACCTCTGTATGTCACATTATCCTATGCCCCCTCTCAAAGCAGCACTAATTAGATCAGGGACTCTTCTCCTCTAGGGCTCAGTAAAGGATTTTTCAGTGGCTTTCAGAACACCAGCATGGCTCCATGCACTTCTAAAAGAAGCTTCCACTCACTGGAAAGAAAAGTAAAAATAACCACCCCTGAAATTTTACCTTCCTAAAAATTACTGAGACTAATTCATTAGTGGATTACACTAATCATTATACCAGGGAATTATATCCATGAAGTCTCTAACCTTATTGCATATTATCACATCTGCTGCCCTTTCAATGATACACTTGAATTAATCTCTGGAAAACAGGTTCACATCTCCTTAATTGAAACTAATGACTAAATAAAAAGATGAAAAATCTTTATATTATTTAAAAAAAAATAAAAAGGGAAAAAAACCTTCACCGAGTGTCTAAAGAGGCACATAACTCTCCTTGGAAGAACTCCAGGATATCACATTTGAATGGTAGGCAAGAATGTGAAGGGGAGGGAAGAAAAATACTTTTTTTCAAGGGAAAGTGCAGAATTTGGAAATGGCATTAGGCCAGGGTCTCCCACACCTACACATGCTGGAGAACAATTATACAATAACTCTGCTGAACCGGAGTATAAAGCCGTTCCTCAAAGGAGATTCTAATCAAGACCTTATAAATTAAAGATCATACAGGATACAACCTGAGAGTGTGTTTTTTGGTTTGAATCAGGAGGAGCACCCACACCACAAACACATAACTTACATCCTTTGAATCCTTGACCTTTAGCTTCCTTCACCACTGAACAAACAATTTTTCTGCAGCGGTTTAAAAATCTCTGCTTTCCAATAGGTCAGTAATGCTCTTAATTTTAATCTAATACATATCAGCAGCCAACTCAGATTGCAGCTTTTAAATTGTTGGTTATTCAAGTTTTCTATTTAAAACAATTTCACTTTCTTTAATTAAAATATCACTACTGGAATTATTGTATCTTTAATACCATAATTTTGGTTTTTGTATAGATTTTTCTTCATCGAGGACCTTCAAATATATATATATATATATCCATAATTGTCCCTTAGGAAAATAAACATGAAAAACTACTTAAACTCAGTAATAGGGGCTAGCATATGGAAAATAAATGTTTATGTTCCCACTTGGAATTCTAGAGAATGATACATATGATATTTAGGATGCTTATTATCAAGGTTAGCTAACCTCAGCTAACATGGCAATGACGCTGTTATGGAGTCCCCAGTGGTGTCCTTGAAGGCATTGGCATGCTAACCAAAACTCAAAGCTTTAATAATAAAGACATAAACCAGTTTCCACTGCGCCACCTCTCCTTTGGACAGATTGCCTGGGATGTGAAATGGACTGCAGTGTTGCAAATTATTGTGTTTACCTTCTGGGGAAATCAGGAAGACTAGTAGTAACACTTCAGTAATGGAAGAGCCAGGCAAAATCCATGATTCATTCATAAATATGAAGTCACTAAAACATCCTTAACTCATGTTTACAGTGTTTGCTAATTTCTTGTGTGTCTTCTACTTCCTGGATGTTTTAATATATATTTATATAAATATTGCAGACTGGAACTGCAGCTGGATGTAATGGTTATGTGTGTATGTATTCTGAGGAACAGATCCCAGCCTTTGTCTCAGGTTTGGCTTGATTTGTCTCCACGGGTGTTGTTTTAAAAAATAGCTGCTGAGTCAGACTCACTACTACTAAATCATGGCTAAGTCAGAAAAATTACAACAATAATAAAAGTTGTCTGTTAAAGCATTAAAGATTTTCCATGATACTGTAGATTTACACATGGTGTATATTTTCATGACCTGCTTTTTTCCTAATTCCTCAACAATTGTTCCCTCCTGTTCACAATCCAAGGATCTAAAGGAAACCCAGCTATTGCAGTGAGTGAGATATATGTTACCAGGAAAACTTTTCAAAAACAAGAAATTTTTTCTGGCATATCCAGTATCTAGTTCACCATGTAATTGATATTGAGCTATGAAGTATAAAGCAATTCAAGGTTCAATTTTACAATTTATTTGCAGGAGCCTCCTTTTAGCATGAAAACTCTTATCTGTGCAGACTGTGGATTTAGCAAAGTAAAACTCCAGCCTGCATAGGTGAGAGCTGAGAAAATGTGCTGTGTGTGAATTTTATGCAGCTTTCACTCTACTAAGGCTCTCAGAATTTGCAGGGTCATATAAAAATTCATTCATATAAATGAAAAGTTGAGGAAAGATTTAGGCTTAGATGGGTACAGACACAGGGACAAATTTCCACTTGATAAATTCAGACTTCCCTCAGGTCTCACATGAAAACTGTCTGACTGTCATTTTCCAGCAAAGCACATGGCAGATAAAATCATGTTAATGCTACAAACACAAGCAATTGTGGCAGAGTACCAAGGGGTTCTGAAATTTTCTTACCTCACTCTCCCCTCCTACAATTCATCTCTGTGCCTACGCTCGCAGGCATCTGTGGAATTTGGGTTATCTCCACACTGAATTGAAACAAGACTTTTTAGGTTCCTAATTACACGTCAGGTGCATGGACACTTTTGCAGATCCAAAGCTCCTCACACATCCAGATCTGCATTTCTATGTGTGTGTGTTTATGTGATTTTGTTGGATGTGTGTGTGTCCTCAGACTTGCTTAGGAGCTTGTCTGGAATTGATTTGAGAGATTCAAGGTCTGGTGAACTAATCTCAGTCTGTAACTAACCAGTGTGTGACTTCTGAAACAGCTGCTGGTAGAACAGATGGGTTTGGCCAAAAATGATTTTTGAGAATATGACTGGTCGTAAGACTAGAAGGTATGGAAAAATTACAGGCAAACAAGCTACATAACAAGGAGTGCAGCAATATTTCCAAGGGTAAGTAAAGATGGGAGACAAAACATTCGACATATTGCTTATATTATCAACAGACTACGCAGCTCCTCTCCTATCTAAATGATATTGATGGAAGTATTTGCTACTCCAGTATTTCAAATATTTTTTGTGTCTAGTCAGTTCTGTCAGTCATTAAATAACATTCCCATTCTCATTTTCAAGAACTATGTCTAATCTTTGTTTACACTAATGCTTCCTTTGTTGACTTTTAACAATTATGTGCCATTGACAATTGTTTATTGTTGTTTAATTAGGAGGTGGATTATTCCCATGTTTTAATGATTACTGCTCAACAACTTGACAGAAATGTTATTCCCAAAACCACCAAGCACAAATTGGATTTGATTTATTTCACTTAATCTTGTTATGACTGTATTATAAGCTCACCAAATTATAATATTTTTTATTAATTGCAATATCTCACAGTTTCAGCTCAACAATGTATACCATAGGAAGCAAATATAAAATGTTCATGCTGCTGAATTCCCTCTTAAAAAAAAAAACAAAAACGAAAACAAAAACAAAAACAAAAACAAAAACAAAACAAAGAAAAGGCACAATAAAGTCATCAGCACTGACTGCAGAGATGATTTTCAGTTGGTAAATATGAAGTAGGCATTTACTCTATGTAAGAACACACAATCATCCAGTACATTAGAAGTGTCCATCTGTTAAGTGCATTTGCTGTATTAGATATAAAATTTGAAACTAGAAATTATTGATAATGGACAACTTATAAGCTGATTTTTATGTAGAGAAGAGTGCGGCATCCACCCTCATTAGCCAATACAAACACTTATTTTTTTCCATGAAATATTAATGATCACTAAAATAATAATGAGGAAGAACTGCACAAGCTAAAATTTGCATGAGCTAGAGCAGTAGTCATTTTTGAGTGCAGTATTTCACATAACAAAAAATTTAGACAGGATAAAATATATATTGCATGTAGATCAGATGTCTCCTGTGCATTACTGACAAGACATATTTTTAATATAAACTTTTGATGGAAAACATGTTTATGTCATGGTTTACTTTAAACAGTAAAGCTGGTCAAAATAAAGAAATGTAAAAGAAAAAAATCAAAAGAAATATTAAAATACAGAGTTGGAAAAAACAAAACAAACACTGAAAGGTCCAGTTTTTCAAAATTTAAGTTTTTTGTTTTTTGGGGGTTTGGAATTAATAGCCAATTTAACAGGAAGATTTTGGATATAGTGAGCCTGGGGAGCCTATACTGAAAATATTGCCAGTATTGGGTTGAGAAAGTCCAGAGCCTGATGCCTGCCTGGCTGGGCTGAGCCAGCAGAGAACAGAGCAGGGCTATGACACAACATTGCCCATCTTTTCTTAGAAGATTTTTGAGAACAGTATCACTTCCTTGAATGTTTTACTTTGTTGACTCAGCCATTTCTGACAGACTGGTGGTGAAACTGGAAATTTATAGCCCCATCCATGTATCACCACTTGATTCCATCTAAGGTATTTGAGGAATCTGCTTCGCTCCCCTGTGGTGTTTCTGGAGGTCATACATGACAGCTTCTCTCACTTCCAGCAGCTTCCTAGAGTTAAAAAAGTAGTTTTAGGAAAGAAATAGAATTTCTAAAACATGAAAAAGGCTTTTAGGGATGTTCATATACCTGAGGGATGACACTGTGCATTAATACTTCAAGCTAACATAACTCAGTGTGCACCAAAAAATTTTTTAAGACAAATCAGTGAGACGAGTGAAATTTTCACCTTTCCTTTTGAAGATTTTGTGCCTTTCAAATAAGAAAATATTTTCTACTGTAGTTGTTCTAAGTTATCTTCCTACTGTATAAAATCCAAAGGTTTGGTTTTTTTTTTCAAAAGCATTTTTGCAAGGTGTTGAGGATCTTCTCAGGGTTTGAGATCCTAATTTACTTAGTCCATCAGGAAATTTCATCTCAGGAGATCAAAACTTCTAAAAAATTACTGTATGTCATTTAAGTTTTCTTTCAGTGATTCTGTGTCCACCCCCCAAAGTTTTATTCAGATGATGTTTTTTCTAGCAAAAATCTTCTATAGACACATTATTAACCCTTTTAGCCTGGAATTTCTTTCACATTTCTGGTCTAAAACTTAATCACACCCCTTAAATCTAACTTTAAATTCTTCAACGTTTCCTACTGTTCCTTCCCTTTGTAAAAAGGATAGAGTTCTTTGTATGAATGATGGTTCAATAGTTTTCAAAGAGATTTTGAGATACTTAGAAGCCAGGAATATTGTTAGTGAACAACAGCAGTGGCAGAGAAGCACTCCTGACTTTTCATCTATATTTCTACTGCCTTTGAGATAAATCACAAAACTCACATTCACTTTGGAAGTTACTGGGTTAGACTATTGATATGGAGCTATTTCTTCCAGGAATATGGAGTCCGAGCAACAAGGTTTAATCCTACACATGCTAGAAACTGGATGAAGAAATGTTTTTGAGAGAACACTAACATAATTTTAAGTCCTTTCCTTTTCAGTAAAATAAAAAGGAAAAGTAATAAAAATGAATGGCTCTTCTATTTACACATATAAAAAATGTGTGTATAATATTGTTATGTAAAAGGAATTGAAAAATGGAAGATAAAAATGAATTGCTAAGGACATGATGTAGGTTTTGAAGGATAGATTTGGATTCCTAAATCTTTCTTTTGAAATCTTCCAAATTACTTATAAAAATGTGCAAATGAACAGCAAATCAGCAAAACAATGTTATATTCTTTTCCAAAATGTTCTATTTTACCATCAAAGCTTTTTATCCTCCTCTTCTTTAACATTACATATGCCTCTAACACCTTCCTTCCACATATAAACACATGTTTTAGATAATCAAATTTATCGAAATTAAATCTAGCAATATTAGACACGTTCCATATGTGTATGTGTTCTGCATGTCTATGTGACATATATCCCTATGAATCTACCTACATATGATGTCAATGATAATGGAAAAGTGGCTCATTAATCACATCACCTGCCTTCTAACATTAATCCATACTCCAATTACATATATTGCATCTATCTATGCAACAGCTTCAGAATCACCAAATATACTAAAAAAAATCCATAATCTTTATTCTTAAATGAAAATAAAAGTAAATAGGATTAAAATATATTGATAAAGATGTTTGTGTCTTCAATTACATAACTACATATAGCTGTGTCAGAAGAATGTATCATGTATTTAATTTTCTAGGATGTTGAATCCAGCTGGGCTTGTTATAAGGTAACTAAGATAGGCTTCAAGCTTTAGAAAATTAGGAACCTTTTGTTTCTTTGCCAGGGCCTGATTAAACTAATTTATTCTTGTCCAAGCACTTGCTTTAAAAATGTCTTCTTTCAACTCGGTGTTCGTAACTTCAGGGTATTTATGAAGATCAAATTGTTTAAACTCTTCTTTTTCTTAAGCTGAAAGAAACCATGCTCTTTTAATTTCCCTTTGTGAAGCAGGTCTTCCCCTTTTTCATCTCCTGCTGCCACATCTTCCAGTGTGAATGTCCTTCTCTTGAACAGTCAGCCACAAGCACAGAAGATCGTAGCAGATCTGCTGCATAGAAGATCTTAGTAGTGGCTTTGTAGCATTTTCCTCTGTTTCTTTGGCAGTTCCATTCCTGATAAATACCATATACATAACTGTGAATGATCACATCTCATTAATGATTTATTGATGCCTCTAGATCACATATCATCACCAGTGGATAAGCTGGCCATTTTAAATAACAATTTACCCTATTTAATATTACTTACAAGATCTTACGTTTTTACCGGCATAGCTTTTTCTTGCATAGTTAAATAGCTCTAGTAATTGCTATTCTGAAGGAACAGATATGGTTCCATTCCAAAAATTTATAAAATCTTTAAGAATATTTTCAATCAGGCTTGTGATTTCTTATATCTGTCCAATTTCCTTTTGCATTCAGACATGGATATTACCATTGCCCTTAATCTGCATGAATATAATCGCTTGAATACCTTTATTTTGCCAAGTAATTCACTCTCTGATTATCAACATATACGTGTTGAATCACTCCTGGAGTTTCTGTATGGAGGAAAATTTTTTTTTTTTCTTAAGATGAGAGGCAGATGAATTTCTGTATACAGATCAGCGGATGAGATTTAGAGTAGACACTGGGGGCCATGCCAGGCTTAAATTCCTCAAAAAGGTTTTTTCTCACAGTCATTTAGCATAATTCTAAAACTCCTTTGATCTTCAAAAATCCCTTTCCTACATGTTCTATATAATCTCATACCATTGTCCAGTGCGTCTATCACAGCCTCTTCACAGCATTTAGTAAAATTTCTATCATGGAACAACATTGACACTATTTATGCTTTTTGACCAAAAAACCACATGTTTTAGTGCTGCCAGATATGCCCCAGAAGCAATTTATGCAAAACTTGGATACACACAGTCTGCTCCGGATTAAGTGGCTCTGAACTATGTAAACACAAGCAGCTCCTCAGCACGTAGTCAGAGGGACAAGGATCATGCCAGAATTACATCTTTATCAGCATAGCTTTTACATTTTGGCACTGTCCAGATAGCAGCAATTTCTGTCTTGATTTGCACATCTCTATCAGACATCTAACCTTCTGACCCATGATCCACATTCTTGTCAAAGATTAAAATTATTCATGTGGTTCTGTGCCCTTTTAGAGTTAACATTAGCTTTTGTCTTACTCATGCTGCATTGCCAATTCCTCTGTGGCCTTCCTTTGAATACTGTGGGTGAAGATCCCTTTATCATTTGTGCTAATTTCTTTGCAAGGTCTAATAGAGTTATATGTCATTATTATTTTATCTTAATTTTTCAAGACCTTTAATATGTAACTACCTACTCTGATTTCCCATTGTATTTTCCGGCAGGCTTTTTAAGGTTTTCATTTACATATATTGTCTATTCTTTGTTTCATATCAGTCAGTTATCCTTATTTTTTCAGTCTATTCTCTTACTATTGAAAACCTTGTTTACAGATGTATTTTTGTGTTTAGTATTTGAAATATTTAAACACAGACAATCCATGCTTTTTGACCACAAGTTATTTTTTTTCTCCAAGTGACGTTCATCTATATGGCCTGTCTGCCTATCAGAACTATACACAGAACACTACTCCTTGTGTTTTCTAAAAGACTGTTGGAGAAATCTGTCAACTGTCATGTCAAGAAACATGTTGTATTTGATTTTAGCAGTATAATTTGTTCTTTAGAAAGTCAACTATGTTAATAGGTAATTATTTTAAGTACTTAAAGTTGCTTATGGTAGAGTCATGTCTTCACACTTAGAGGGAACATTGAGGAGACCATAGCAGAATTCCAATCTCTCTTCCATCCTTAAATGAATATTGACTTAAACTGATTTACTTCACCTATGCTCTCATTTTTGTAGGCTAGCTGCATAATTTAAGTGTCATGGAATCTCTTTTTTTGTTTGTTTGTTTGTGTTTTTCTTCTTACTTTTCTTTATAGTGCCTTCTTAAGTCTCTTTATCTTTGACAAACTTGTCTGCTATTCTTATTTTATCACATTTATATCTATTACTACTCATCTATTATTGGTCATGCAAGTATCTTCATTTTGTTCATTAGTGATAGAACACATAGTAAAAAATATTTTAATTATCACATTGTTCTCATTCATCAAAAACATATGACTAATGAAAAAATTGGTGTCTTTCAGGGAAGTGAAAAAGAGATAAAGGAATCATCTTACACTTTATAAGCACTTTCATTTCAGATGTGTTGCTGAAATATATATTGTGCTAGTCATTTCATATTTCTTCAGTCTTGTAATTCATGTAGAAATAGACAAGTTTCACATTTTTTCAAACCATCCTCTGTTATTTCTTGTGTATCTTTCTCACTGATCCACATTGTCCCGATTAAGAGTTTTCAGAACCTCTTAGCATGTTACAGAGTATGTTAATTATGTGTTGAAACAAAGGGTAAATATCAAAATCTTCTACCATCTGTCATCTTTGTCTCCCCCACACTTCTTCATTCACAATTTTGCCTGTGTGAGACTTCCAACATATTTTGGAACCTCTTCCATCTGCCAGTAAAGATAGAAGACTAGTTTTTTAATTGATAGAGCTACTGCTTACCTTTTTATTTGGGATATTATCTAGGAGAAAACAGTTAGACACTATATTCATTCATTTGCATTCATTTAGCTTGGACTCGAAGACACGGCCCCTAGAGGGATTGAGTAAAGCATCAAACAGAAAAATTAAAAAGACATATATGAAAGATAAGATTTCTGACAATCAGGTCCTGTTGCCTTTGCAATCCATTAGGAACTGAAAATCTTTCACAAAGAGAGCGCTTCTGGCAGAAAGACGAGGGGACATCAGTCATCATACCCTGTTCTGCAGTGGTGCTGCTCATGGATACTACTCAGAGGCTGCCTCCACATATGGGGCTGGCCCAGGCACTTAATTCCAGTATCCTCCCTCCTCCATCACTATGAAGCTACTTCCGTACATCTGAAATATTCCAGACATCCCCTCACAAGCCACAGATTTTCTGCTTACCTCAGTTCAGGGAAAATAGTCTATTTCCCATGCCCAGGCTCACTCTGTCTTTCCCTGTATAGTTCAAAGTGATGTGAGTAGCAATCTCTTTTCTTGAAGCTGCAAACAGGGGAACTATTGGGGTGCAGGAATCAGGGGTGAAAAGGATCTTACATCTTTTTCCATCAACATCGAAAAGAGATATCAGAGTCTACTTAGGCCCTAACCTTGAATACAGAACACCCAAGAAAAAACAGTAAAACACCCTTCAGTGGGAGTCCTTGAGAGGATCTGCTTGACTGTGGGTATTAGTCTGAAGTCAGAAAGCATTGATTGAGGAAGACCTCCTATTCTAAGAAAAAATATCTAATAGGCTACACAGGCATGACTCAAGGTGATATAGTCACTCACTGGATTCAGAGTATGACTAACTGCTAATGGAGGCTTTTCAACACAGGGATGAATCATCTGCCCAGAACTGAGCATCCAAAATTTAGACATCTGAACCTAAAACAATTACCCAAGACACCACTGAGATTCATGGGATAAAAAAAGGCTTTCCATAATGCAATCCATTTTAAGATAACATCTAACTGCAGCAGACAACACCCATACTTGCCTTTTGGACTATGAAAGGAGCTTACATTGTCTGAATTAGGTTAAGATATCTAAGTATCAGATACCTAAAGCTGGCTGTCTCAGCCTAGAGGAGATGCATCCCACTGCCTCAGAGAACTTGAGACATGAAACCGAGATGGCTGTGGTAGGGCCTCTGTCACCACTCAGTGGGAAGGTGCATATTTCTCACCACTGACAATGGGATAAATAGAAGGTGATTATACTTCTAGATCAGACACCTGATTTAAGCACTACAGGTTAGGACTAAATATACTTTGAGCATTAACTTTGGCAATACACAAACAGACATGAGGAAAAGGCTGTGGTAGCAGAAGTGACAAGTCTGAACTAGAACCCTCAGTTCCATATGCACTAATGAAAGACTTTTGTGCCTGAGAGATTACTTCTAAATATACAGTAGTACAGGAATGAAATAATCTATGTATGTTTTATCAAATTAGTTCTCAGCACAAAAGTATGTGTCTCTAGCCAAGACCAACTCTAAGGTCACCCCTATTCCCACAAGAATATCTTCTCTTGTACAACAGACTAGTAAAATTATTTCCTTTCCACCTTTAGGAAATTACCCTTCTTTTTACTTTCTTTCTATTCCAACCATACTTGCATATTAACACTGAGGGCATTTACCTGAGATTTTCATTTGGACTTGTTCAGGATAACAAGAAAACTACAATTTCCTTCCCAAATGGATAGAGAAGGGTTCCAACCCTTGCTTTTAATACAAAACCTGGACAGTGGACTCGGAATGAATACGGCCAGGTCTTTTCCACTGAAGTCAGTCCTAAGGGCAGTCTGAAGGGCTAGTTGTGAAGATGGTGCAAGAATGGACAAGTATTCGGAGCAACTAGAACATACAGGCAAGAGAGATTTGAAGCCTTCCTAAATGAGTTTTCCTAGTGTCACAATAATGAGTTTAATTGAGAAATGAGTTGGCTGCATTGGTACGGTCCACCTTGGCTCTCCCTGTGAGTGAGAGCTAAGGTGTGGGTTTCTTCATCCCACGCTGCTGCCACAAGAAAGTGAGTTGGAGCAGGCAGATATTAAAATGCTACAAATGGAAAAGCCTTGTATAAAGCAGCTGTCATATGTGCTAAGCAAGCATTGGTAAAGAGTGCAACTCTTTCAAAACAGGGCTCGGTGTTTCAGGTTTTTCCAGCTTCATATTGTTTTATGTGACAGAATGCCTTTAATTAGGTTAGCAAAGGCTGAGATAATGTCTATGTTTGGCAAATGTGCTCTGCAATGGCCTGAGGGCTTCTCGGTGGTGCTGAGTAGCTTCAGTTCCTGTGAATGCTGGGGACTGCAGACTGAAACCTCTATCCAAGGCAAATGATGATTGCATCATTAGTAAGCAGCTAATGACTTTCTCTTTTATCTTAACTAGATCATGGCTTTTTTGAATGTTTTATACTCTTTATTTTCTCCCACTTGTCAGTTCAAGTAGAAAAACAGACTTCACTGTGTATTTGGGGACTCTTGAGCACCTCCTCCCAAGGAGCCAAATATAGAAAGTCTAGTAAACGTGTCTTCCTTGGAGTACTCATAAATAAAATATCTAATGTGTTCCTGAAGAAGATGGCTTCCCTCATGCACAAAAAATTTCCAGTTCTGGGCCTTTGCTCACTGTATGTACTCACATTTCCTCATGCAGACAGTGCAATGCTTTCAGGAAGCAGATTACAGTAGCAAAAGTAAGAAATGAAAACCAGCATAACCCAAATAACTTGTTTGGTTTGTTGGTGTTTCTTTTGGTTTTTTGTTTATTTGATTTGGTTTGGTTGGGGTTTTTTGGTTGGTTTTTTTTGTTTTGGTTTGGTTTTTTTTTAAGTTTAGAAAATCTTGCTCTCTTCTGTCTTGTTTTCATTGTGACTGTTTGGAAAAATACCTGTGATTTGTGCAGTCTTGAAGAATAACTTCTTTTCCATGTTAGATCATTTAAGAATCCCAGATCATCCATACCTTTTAAGGTATGTGAACTGCATTTGACTTTAAATAGTCATATAAATACTGATTCAACCATCTAAAGTTAGGTCCTGCCAAAATGCTCTACTGAGTCAAAGTCAGAATAAGTATAACCCTTAAACATACTTTTCAATTTAACACACACAAAAAAAAAATTGTGCATAAAACAAACATGCTCATGCCATCACCTTGATATGATGGATTCATTCTCTATAAAGAGGAGCAGAAAAAAAAGTCTTTCACAAATCTTCCACATGCCAGGACTGGTTGAAAAGTTAAATTATGAAGCTTTCTCTATGACTGCTAAATTAATTAGACATCTTGATATTCATGTTAATGCGAATAGAAACTAGTTTTGGAAAATGATAGGATTCTTTACCTATTTGCTCACCACACTGAATGCATAGCAAGGAGGGCATTAAAAACCTTTGGAATCAATATGAAATAATGAATTTTAAGCTGGTAAAGGATGCTTCTCTTCTGCTTTCAAAAGGCCTTGCCCAGAGGACCTGTTAGTACTGTCTGTTTTCTTCTCAGCAATATTCTATAAAGCCTGTTGTATCAGGTGACATGAAAATATAGTGAATTTATTGAAAATGGTTTTCTCTATCTTTAAGCCTTGTAAGTATGTTATACAACAGAAGACTTGTCTCTTGATTTCCTCTAGGGCTAAATAGAATAACAGGTGATAAAAAAACTCTCATTTCAAAACTCAAGAGGCTATAGAAAAATAAATATTTTAACTCATACAGAGAAATACTTGCACTGGACCAAGATCATTATAAAAGCAAGGAAAAAATAATTTTTAGTTAATAAAAGGAATGGTAGGAAATATTAATTTTACTGCATGATTCTGCTGTTTAATATTTGCATTCCACCTTTTTCTATGCTGAGTTGGGGTATGAGAGAGTATTGATTTGACTTCAGTCTTAGGGCTGAACATTAGGACAGCTGATAAGAACAGTAGTCCCTAAATTGTCTCAAACCTTCACCTTTCCTAGTCTTCTCATTCCCAGTAATCCATTTCACAGAATGCATCTGTAATCCCTTGTCCCTCTGACCTTACCTTTCCCACCATGCTACAATACATTCCCTTCATTTCCCATACCGTGTACCTTGCATTCCTTTGGGCTCTGAAAGGCACAGCTGGTGAGACAAGTTTAGCTGAAAGTTAAAGCAAAGTGTTAAAGAATGGGTGGACAGCTGTAGGAGCTGCAGCATCTTACACTACCACACTACCAAAGCCACAAAAATTACAATCCACAACCTCGCATCCATCATACCAGAAACAGAGGGATTTTGAAATCTGTGTGGGAAAGAGCAGGCTGCTTCTTGTGAGGTACATGTGGATAATGGTCATATTGCAGATGGCACATGGCAGCTGTAGAAGGAGATTTAGAAACACCGAGTTTTGAGGTTCAGACCCAGGATCCACCTCCTTAAGGCAGATAAATTATTCATCTTTCACACTGATTGTTTCCAAACATGGGTAATGAGTGTTTTTTATCTTTACCCCCAGATCAGTGTCTTCTTAAACCTTTTCTTTATTTATTAGAATTGTTATTTTATATTTTTTTAACAAATTATTTTGTTGAAAGTGCCCTTAGGAGATATGGAGGAGTGAAGATCAAAAAAGTAATCTAACAAGACCTGACTGAGATTGAATGGCAAATATTTTACATGGATTCCTGAGTTTGCAATGAAGATAAGTGGGAGTGCACGTATATGAAATATTCCCCTAACATGAGAGTCAGTATTACATTAACATCATTAACATTCAGATGATGCACACAGTTTAAGAGCATTTTGAAAACCATGTAACGCAGTTAACCCTTATTGCTGCAGTATAATGTTGCCCTTTAACTTCCAAGAGTAATTTAGAAATAATTTGTTATACAGAATTCAATTATGTGGGTTTTTTTCTTTCTTTAATCTTTTTTTTTTTTTTTTCCATGCATGAGACATGAAGGATCTTAGGCTCCACATTCTGGGATGGATTAGAGCAGCCCTTAATTTTATATTGTTTCATTCTTGTGTAGTATCAGCATTTCAAGAATAAAGCTATCCATAGAAAATTAAATTTTGCTTAAATATAGTCAACCTTGTGTTACAAATGAGAGATTTTTATCACAAGACAAAAGAATAGTAGTAGTAATAAAAAAAAATCTTAGAAATTACTAAGAATGCTTTAAGGGTAATTAGAGACTAATTAGAAATAGAGATGTTATCGGTATGATAATAATTACCATTTTATTCATGCCAGTGCATAATTTCTCTCAGTGATACAATGTGGTTCCATCCTGAAAGCATGCACTCATAAATTACTCACAGCAGTTAGTGGTTGAATTAGTAAAATAACTGTGTTTTGTTTTCCGTAACTAGTTGTCTTCTAAGTACTGATCTGATCATTTAAATTAATCATGGAGAATATTTATGAAAATTAGCATCAATTGCCAGAAAGTTCATTAAAAGAAATAATTTACATTTGAAATAAAATGCTAACTACACAAAATCACCTTGATGTGACAAAAATTATGGATGTTATGGATGAAAATAGGAAAAATAATTACAGGAAAAATATTTGAAAATACTTAGGATAATGAGGAAAGAGTAATACATTCCTCTTTCAGTCTTTTTGTTCAAAACTGATCTACAGATATCATAATTATTTTTTAAATTGTCTTTGTTTAATATAAGTTTATCAAAACAATGCATTTTTCAAATTAGATATTTTTAAGTGACATCTTGAATGTCACCCTATTACTTAATGTTCTTATTCATCTATTAACCATAGAAGATTGACAATATTTGCTTGTAACATGAGGAATTGTGAAAGTTAATTATGACTTTTTAAATGATCAAGGATTCAGGAACAATCATGAAACCACCAAAGAGAGAAGACTAGTCACTTTGTCTTCGAAGGTGCCACTTGCAAACATGGTAAATAAATTCTTGATTGTATCCAGAAGGCTTTTATTTCCTTTCTTATGTTTTCGTAAAAATTTTATAAATTAATTAACATTTTTGGCCAATAAATTTGGCTTCAAATATAACAAAAAAAAGGTCGCAGTTAATTTTATTATTATTTTTCTCTTTGATAATAAGGACTACGAAATCAAATTTGTTCAACTGTTAGTAAGTGTTCAAATACTACCAAGAAAATATTCCCAATATTATCACAGATGTTGAAAGGACCAAACAACTGTTGCTCATTTCTCTAGTTGTGATTACTTGTTTTTAGTGTAATCTGTATGCGTCCTTCTGAGAAAAATATCGGCAAGTCAAGTCAATTTAAAAAATCCCCCTTTATGCTCTAAGAATAAGTGTAAGGCCACCAGCTGAGAATTCTTCTAATTCTGAAAGTTTGAGATCCACGTAACTCATATCAGGTTTTTTCCTTCCAGCAGCAGACAGAGGATTCCCCCAAAAGTCGTGCAACTTTCAGACATTACATGACTTTACACCACAGCCTTCAGTTTCGTTATTTTGCAAGTGAGAATGTGTTTGGGTTTTTTGCCTTTTTTTTATAATAAAGGAACTACATTATTATTATTTTAGTTGCTGTTCTCTAAATAGTGTACTTCATACAGATTTATTTTAAAGTCTTGTTAAAGTTACAATGAAGTAAGCTCCCCTGAAGAAGGAGCTTTGCTTTACTTGAAATGGATAGTCATGGATAACTATTTATCCCATGGCTGAGAAATAAGACAGGGGATTACAATTCAGGATTTTCTGTAAAAGAGATTGCACTGCTTCAAACTCAGACTCCACCACAGTTACAGCTGACTGCTTCCAATAACTAAGTTCCATCTCCCAGTCACACCAGGCTGCAGGGCAGACTAAACCGAAGCAGAGACAGCTGTACTGAAAACATCTGGAACTGGACCAGATTCCTAAATTCCCTTTACAGTCAGTGGAATGAAGCAGAAATTTTTAGGGCATGATTCACATCTATTTAAGAGAAATGTCTTCAGAGTTCAGGTGTATCTTGATCCAGAACCCTGATATTTTAGAAAATCCACTCTCCTACCATTTCCATTCAGTAGCTTCATCTTTCTCCCAGCCACAATCAAATGAAGAAATACTTAACAGTAACTTATCAAAATATTCTGCCACTTGCAAGAAGATATTTTGGGTGTTATTTCTAGTGGTTTCTACCTAGGATCTTAGCCAAATTGTAAATTGTAAACCCTCTCTTTATTCAAACCTCTTACTAAATGTGAGATGGTATTGGCTGGCTGTGAAGATGATTTCTTGATCACAAGTTATGTACCTAAACATTTGAAAAGGGCAGAGTTGTGTTTTGGGTGAAAGAATACATTTTACAGAAAAGCCCAGAGTCTGAATAACCAGCCATGGGTTAATGACCACTTTAACAAAAAATACACAGATTTCTTGCAACAAAAACAGCTAGGTAGCTATACACTGATTATACTGATTATAGTCACTACATCATAAAATCATAGAGGGTTAAGGGGTTGAAATGGACCTTGAAGATGCACTGGTCCCAACTCCCCCTGCCATGGACAGGGACACATCGCACTAGACCAGGTTACTCAAGGCCTTATCCAATCATCCTGACAAAGAGTCCCTCTTTGGGTCCCCAGTAGATCCCCTTCAGACACCAGAAGGTTGCCATGTCACCCTCTCTTCTCCAGGATGGAAATACCTCACAGTGGAGGTGCTTAAGTCCTCTTTCCAACTTCATGATTGCCTGTGGACTTGCTCCAGCAGTTCCATGTCCTTCTTATGCTGGGGGCATCAGAACTGTATCCATACTTCAGCGAGGTCCCACAAGAGCAGGAAGAGGGGGATAATCACCTCCTTGGACCTGCTGGCCACACTACTTTTGATTCAGGCCAGGATTCCATTGTCTTTCCAGGCTGCAGCTACGAGCTCATGGCTCATGTGGAGTTCTACACAAAAAATATATATTAAAAAAAAAAACCAACACCCCAAATACATATATATAATAATTACATATTTTGAATAAATGCTCCTCAAAATAACCCTTAATAATCACACAGCCATGGTTTGACACCCATTCTCTTCTACTTATCCAGAAAAGACAGCACAAACATTCTTACCAGAAAGAGTTTGTCTCAGGTTAGTTTCTTAGGGAGCTCTTGACCAGTGTCATCCCTGTCCATTAGCAGGTATAAGCCACAAAGAATGCCAAGTCTTTTAGGGCTTCAGGCCAGAGATTTCTACACATCTACATCTGCAGCTGGCAAAGCTGACCAAATATTCTCTTTATTTGCTCATCAGCACTGACCATTTAGTTCCTCACCCAGAGTCATGTATGCTTTTGTGAGAGCATTTGTCCTTAAGTACCACTAACCTATTTTTAGTAATAGGCTTTTCAATGCATGTTGAAAATTTATTCTTGGCTTTACAGTAATAACATTGACTTGAATATTTTAAAAGCCTCTAAGTAACTAGGGGAATGTATTTGAGAGTGTTAATGACCTTGAATGATGGAAATATTTCAATCTAAATTTTAGGATAAGCTTGGACAGTCAGTTTTCAGGAAAAGTGACCTTTTAACAATGCTTCCACTTAATGAACTGTAATTATTCTTCCAAGCACTATAACAGATAATACTTCTGTGTCCATCTCCTACCTTTTGTTCAGAATGTGACTCCCTGAAAAAGATGGTTTGATGCCAAATGGACATCAGGAAGATGCAGAGTGACTTTTCCAACCCACTATTCTTGGTATAAAAGAACCAAATGAGATCCTAGAACTGCTGAAACTGCATGTCTTGGCAAATTTCCTCAGGATATCTAAATTCAAATCTTTTTGCCTGACTTTTATTAACAGTAAAAATATGAAAGATTAAAAAGGTCAGCTTACTAAATATTTGCTTTGGATTCAGCACTTAATACTTGCAAAGTTCTTGTAATTTCTTTGGAAACCATCCAGTAGGATCTCTCTGTATCCTTTATCTAGGTATCAAAGCTGCAGATAATGAAGAAAATCTTTGAAATAATAATCTTAAGTAGCTACATAATCCATAAAAACTGATTATTTAATTAAAGCTGTCAGTGCTAGTGCACTCTATATATGCACCAAATGTACATTAATTTGTCAGATGTATTAATTAAGAAAAGAAACGGTAAGGAAATTCATTGCCATTTAACAAGTTTTGTTTCTTATGTACTAATGAAGTTACATGTAAGAGTTGAAGTGTCTCATGACCAAGATTGGACAATATTCATATTATTGTGGGTTTTTCATCATCAGAATCAGTTTTTTCCTCGTTTTCAGTCTTCTTTGGCACATTGTCATCCTGATTTACGTTATTCCTTCCATAGCTACTCCCTGTGAGACTGTGCCAGGATCTGTCAGCAACTGCTTCCTGAGACGCTGAGAGCTATCTATAAGCACTATCCCTCATGCATTCCCCTCCTTTGTTCCCTTTTATTAGCCATTTTTATGTGTATATCTTCTCACCTTTTCCCTTTTGAGACAATTCAGAATGAATCTTCTTGTTCCATAAGCCTTTCTCCTTATTCTTTGCCACAGTGAATAAATCATACATTTTTATTAAATTATTTCTTTCTGCTTTCTGTTAGAAGAAAGGAAACTTGGTCTGGAAACCCTTTCAGAAACCTTTTAGTTGTCAAAAGATAAGCTTTTCAATGAGATTTCTCTGATTTAATATAAAATGTCACATTTATTCAAACCCAGAATCATGAAGAACAGTCCTAGCTGCTTGGTCTGGAAAGTCTGAGTTTTCTGCATCTCAAGTGAGTGTATTTTCCTGGGGTTGTGACTTGGATTCTTGACTTCTCAGTTTGACTTTTTAAATTACAAATATAATTACTGAAAATTTAAAAAGCTTCACAGAAGAAAAGAAGTATGTCCTGATCTATTTCAATGTACATATACTTCCATCTTAGATTGCTATACCTCAAGCTATACCTTCAAATCTTACTCATCCTTCTTTTGTTAGCTACATATTGCTCAATGACCTGGTAAATACTTAAATTAATTATTTTTACTCTTCAGATTTTATATGTTGCTGGCTTTTCTCTCCTGATTAATTTATCCAGTTTACAAATAGAAAAGTCAGGATTTCTTGGAAAGGCAAAAATATGTTCTTTATTAAAATAACTCTAGGAAAAGCAGAACAAAGAGTGGTAAAATCTTCTTTACTAGAAAAATGTGTTTAATACGTTAAGGTAATATTTTCTGCTCAGTGTCTGTTTGTAAACCTGTAAGCCTCAAAGATTTTTTTTTTCCTGGCTATATCAGTTGGTATAATAAAAGACATCTCCCCTTTCAAAATTCTGTCTGCTGGAACTATTAGACCAAACAGCAACTTGACTGAAACTCAGTTATGGAGAAGTAATGTTCAGAACAGCACTCCGAGGCTAGCACAGGCAGTAATGTCTGAGACAATGTTTGTACCTTCAACCATCTGTCAAAATGAAAAGCCTTCCATAGCATCAGAGTTCAGATAATTCAGACATCAACACAGATTAATGACTCATGAGACATTCTGCTTGGAGTTGCAGAAGTTGATATACATCTTTTTCAGGGATAAATACAGGTTATATAATAAATTTACCAGTACTTTTCCTAATATCTATGTACAAAAAGAAAGCAATCCCATTATCATTCGGCATAATGAAATCATTTATTCTGTGTAAACAGAGAACAGATATTTCTAGTCTTATTCATCTGAGTTCTTTTAAAAATGTGCTTCAGAGAGGTAAGAATTGGCTCTATTCACAATTATACCACAACAAGAGTGGTACACCTATACTATTAAAGAAGATGTCCAGAATTTAGTCCAAGTGATCCCATCCATAGTGACAAATTTCTTAGAATTATCTTTAGAATCAAATTTTCCAACTGTTTGCAAACACCATATTCAATGATGATTTGGAACAAGTTTTGAAAAAGCATTTCAATCATTGAACTGCGTTAGTAATGGGAATTATATTTATAAGATTTTGCTAGTTCGGTATTATAATCCACTTTTTACCAAGAATAAGAGATAGGAGGTGTGGAGTTCATTCACAGAAAGTATAGTGGTCATTTTCTGTCATTCTATAATTTAAAAATATGTAAGAGTAAGCTATGCCTCCAAAGGCAGTCTCCAACAGAAATCCCTTTGGGATGTTTCCCAGTATTAGAACAAGAGTAACTGGATCTGTCCTCAGTGCTTTCCAGGCCTCCCCATGCCCGTGGCCTGGTGCTGTTATGAGCCACTTGGCTTCGCTCCCATTGTGTGGGTAGGGAAGACAGAACTCCTTTGATCAACTGTGACTTTAGACTCAGTGAGAAATATAAGAGCTGGCAGATGTCTCCAGAGAGCTATTCCACCTTCTACATCTCTGTAGTGGATGTGTATTGCTTGGTCTCAGCTGAGGAAAATCTCTTTTGAAAAATAATAACAAGATATGTACCTGCCATAAAATGTATTTTCCTGTTATAAAAATATTCTTATATAAATTCTTGAAGTTTCACTGCTATCTGTCTTTTTATACAGCATTGCTTTATAGAGATGCTCTCAGTAACTATTAGGAAGGGTGCTCAGGTACTATGATGAAAACTGTTGAGACAGACTACTCAGTCAGAATTTCTAAAAGACATTGTAAAAATTTCCTTTCATAACTTTTAAAAAAAGTGAATTTTAAATGGCTCTAGACATTGCTGCAGTGAATGCCACATTCCTCTGTCCCTAGAAATCATTTTAAGCAACTAAATCTCTGACTCAACCTTTTTTTTTTCTTAGCTAATATAGCATTTACTTGCAACATGACATAAATATTTTGGAATGGATGTCTGAAACAGATGAATCCTTTCAGCTTGAAACAAAGAATGACAGTTTGTGCCCAATATTCTTTCTGAAAGTTTCAGAATCCTTTTTATGATATAATCACAAATTATAATTGTGTCATTATGCATAATTACTCTACAACATTACATCACATAATTGGATCAGTTGAAGTTCTAATTGCACAGTTAGAAAGATTTGCTATAAGTATGTTTGGGATATAATTACACTAATTTCATAATTCTGGGACCCGCAGAGTCCAAATTTTGTAAGATGAACGTTTATTTTTGTGGTTCTGTCTCACAGCAGGAAAATCTTAAGATGATATTTCAGTTGTAAAACAGTCCATATTTGTTTTCACCAGTATGGTATTAATTTTTATTTGTAATTCTGATGTTCTAAATTCCACTTGTATGTGTAAAGATTAGAACATTACTTGGTCCACAACAATGTTAAATCTGCTTATACATGCCACCCTGGCCACTGATCTAGAAATGAAAAATAATCAAACGTAGTGGTCAGCACATGGCAAAAGCAGATGGGCAGAGACCAGCAGGACCAGAGCCAGCTGGTGTGTGAGGGACAGGGTCTGCTTCACAATCTTGTGAGGGAGCCAGTTCAGAGAGTTGGTGTGGAATTACTGGGACACTATTAATATCCTGGTTCTTTAATGAAACATCTGTGGATGGGCTGCAGCAGCTCGGGCACCACCTGGAGTATCACCAACTTTGGAAAAGCAGGAGTCATCAGTCAGACAGCAAAAAGCCTGACAGTGACCTTATGATATTGGCACTAGAAGTAATCAGATTATGTTTTCTATTCTGTCCTTTGACTTTTAAATGACCACCTGCTCCCCTTCTAAAGTAATCAGTGTATGACGATTTCAGGTTGAAAAGTCAATAAGATGCAACTTTTCTTATTTCTTCCATTTGCTCTTTTAAGCTAGTGGAACTACAGTAATTAAATTTTATTGTCTTGAATATTGAAGTTTTTCCTTGTGTCTGTAATAGGTATTAGAAAATGCTCACTATAGATCCACAAAAGCGTAAAAGCAGTAAGAATTTTTTATTTATTACTTCCACATCTGATACATTGAAAATAGTGCTCAGCTTAACTCTGGGAAAAGGAGTAACATCAGAAATATAGAAAATTTCCAAAAGTAATAAATTTATGTATTAAAAATCACCATCGTCCTCTTCAAAGCAAATTCCCAAATGATTGCAAATCACTGAGGTGGACGTCTGTTGGAGTATACATGAAAGACAACTGGGCTGCTCACACAGAGTCACACAAAATCAGACACTGGCTGCATTCAGTAGGAGGCTCTGGAGAATGTGCAGAAGCAGCAATTTTCTTCTTCCTATACTGATGTGGAACAATATGCCTAAACGTCATCCTGTAGGACTGAAATGTTTTTTTTCTTTCCTTGTACACAACACAATATTCTTGTCCTACTTTTTTCTTTTTTCTTTTTTTCCTCTTTCGTTTCCTTTCTCTTTTTTATTTTTTTTCCTGGTGTGTGTGTGGATATTGCTTACATACAGTGCTCACCAGTTATATTTGATATTAAAACAACTCATTAAGATTTCACAACTATTTTTATGTAATAGAAATATGTAATGTTTGCTATAATTAAGTGTCCAACTACAAAATAGCCATCATGTAAAAAAGAATTTATTCTTAACTCCTTCCTAGAAAGTCTGTCTGTGACTCCAGCAAAAATATTTCTTTTGCTCTTTACATCCACTACTCATGATCCATGCTGATAACAATTTTGCCTCAGCCTGCCATCTCTGTTTCCTTCCTTGTCATCTCCAGCAGTAACACCAAATTCCTGCTTTGATGTTACTGTGGTGGCTCTAACTCACAACCGAGACCAGTGTGGAGGAAGAAGAGCCCACCCATGCCTCCAGCCCCCTCTCCAGCTCTCTGGGCTGTCAGACCATAGAAATATCAACACTTTTTGCCTTTTCTTGACAGCATGAAGGTCTTTCAGTCAACTGGTGCATAAAAATTGTTCCTGAGAGGGTCTGGGACCCAGCACCAATGACTGATCCTTTACAGCACCACAGCGAGTGCACATGGAAAATCCCAGTGGCAGTGCGGGAGGTCACTGCATACCTGCAGAGAAATGAGCTTATCCTGCTCCTGTGTTACCTGTTCTTTCCTGTCAGGCAGCTCAGATTGGTGCTACATGGGAATAACTAAACCAATGAAAAGAAATTTCTTCCTTTTACGAAATTATAATAAACAATAGAGGTAGGCTTGGTTTGGGTATAGACTGTTACTGAAATTTCTTGATACGGTTAATTCTATATATATTAATATGCATTTATTTAAATCTATAGAAAACACTAAGGATAAAAATGCCAGTTTTTCTGCAGGTGGATAAGAAATCTCTTTTTATCATTTCAAATTAAATTGTTCTGAATCTTCTTTTGATTTATCTTTTCTTTTCCTTAGAGTTACCATCTTATATAATGGAATACAAATCCTAAAAGGAATAAAAATCTGCATATATGAATCTTTATGTTTTGTACCATATTAAAAGGATAGTCAGCATAGAATCAGACTGCCCAAAGTAATAAATTATATTTTCTTGTAATTAAATACCAGCTTATAGATGATGCATTTTCTTACCTAAAATGTCATTTAATGAGACTATAAGGCTAAGAATTCTTTTGCTGCAACTATATTTTAAACAGCTACTTATCTATAAAAACTTTTTTGTTTCTTCTTTTAATGCTCCATCTTTAAATGTATAAAGCAGAGGAAAAAATTGAGTTTTCTAATAAAACCCTATGGAAAAAAATAGTTTATTTGCATTTCAGGGAAGGGGAAGGGAGAGGAGAGGAGAGGAGAGGAGAGGAGAGAAAAGA